>JARJLU010003462.1:0-22932 GCA_030272975.1 Sparidentex hasta
CAGGAAGCACAATAGACAATGGACAAATGCACTCAAAAAGCACTCATCTTTTATAGCCCAATTTAATTTAATTGTACACCGTCCCCTGTCCCCTGAATACTCTTGTCACTTTACATTTTTAATATCACTTTATATTTTTATACAGTTGTACAAAACATTTTTTATTTTTATTTTATTCCATATTTTTATCTCTACTGTTTCTTTTATATGGCATGTATGTTCAATGTATGTTCAATGTTTGTTACTGCTATTGGATGCTTGAATTTCCTCCGGGATCAATAAAGTATCTATCTATCTATCTATCTATCTATCTATCTATCTATCTATCTATCTATCTATCTATCTAACGTAGCCTTTTTATTTCATTCTGTGCAAATATCGGTGTAAATATTGTCTCTTTCATATTGATTTGGGACATCTGGGCTTCCAAGGACTTGGATTACGCTGAATGAGGGCTATGGAGTCTTTTTAAACTCCAAAAATGCTGCCTTCTTCTGCTTTTAAACAAACCAATCTATCTGCGAAAGACACATCTGTCTTCCCTTATGGTGACTGCAGATTGGTACGATACCCACTGGACTTCAGCTTTATCCGTCAGTTGATTCCTCAGACAGCAGCTGCAAACTCCTCAGAATGAGGCAGAGAGAAGAAACGAGCGGCTCGTCTCATCTGTTTAGTCAAACACACACAGATCCGGGAACACGAGGGGAAACTGCTCTAAACAATCTGACAGGGACGCCCAGACAGCCACCGCTGCATTATTCATCAGAGCCGGGGAGGAAAACATCGCTCTTTTTATCCTTCTCAATCACAGTCAAACGTCAGAGCAAGATATTTACACGCAGCCTCATTTGCAGAGGTGAGTTAATGCCGAGGAAGGTGAGGCATCGCGGTTTACTTCAAAATGGATATCAGAACTGTTCGTTACCTCGTTTTTGGCGAGAAATAAAACAAATTCATGCTGATTATTATTCTGTTAGAGTTTTTCCTAACAGTGAAATTTAGTTTGCACAAAGCGTCCAGCAGTTTTGATTTATTCATGGATCAGCGTTTTTGGATTTTAAGCTATTGTCTCCGCATGATCAAAGTGGTGAAGGCGATGCAGTGACC
Source organism: Sparidentex hasta (assembly GCA_030272975.1). NCBI lineage: Eukaryota > Metazoa > Chordata > Actinopteri > Spariformes > Sparidae > Sparidentex > Sparidentex hasta. The sequence continues at coordinate 1,111 of JARJLU010003462.1, forward strand.
GATCAGAAAGTTTTCGCAGGTCTGAAACTTTTTATAAGACTATGTGACTTTAGATAACTGGTGCATCCTGTCAAAGACAAATTAATCAGTCAGATCATCAGATGTTTGTCACCGAGTGTACAAACAAACACCCAGTAGCCGTTCTGACGCCCCATTTGTTTCTCTTATCACTTAATTAACTCCTTTTTTTAAAAATCAGTTTAGATGACTTTGTGCAATAGTGTGTAATTTCAGACGTAGGATAAACTGTGAGGTGATGCCACACACATAATCCTGTTGTTATGCCAGTGTGCTGAGTGGTGGTCTGATGCATTTTCAATCCGTGAAGAAGAGGAGGTGGCGTTAAACCGCAAAAAATCCTTTTATCAGTCAGAGATAGTCATGTTAAGTCGGCTCCTTATTTTGTCGCAGCATTGCCAGAATAAAATGTTGGCACTGTGTGTTTCTGTAAAATCACAGATGTGTTAAATTTCAACATTCCCTCAGTACTTGCAGCTGACTTTCTCATGAGGAGGAGGAGGAGAGGACGAAGGCGTCACGACCACAACCAATATTTCTAAGAAGACTGCGGAACATTTTAGAGCTGTCTTTTTGGGGCTATTTAAGCCAAAGCACGATCTTTTCCTAACCCCAGCCAAGTGGGTTTTGTGCTTAAGCCCTACCAGTGATGTATGAGTGTAACGAGGTACATTTACTCTCACTTAAATACAATTTTGCGGTGCTTGTTCTTCACTTGAGTGTTTTTTTTTTGAGTGTTTCCAAATACTGTGCTTTTAACTCCACCAGATATATCTCACAACTTTAGTTACATGTGACTTTGCAGATTACATGCTGCATCAGAGCCAAAGCAACACAATATTACATTAATTTATTTCGACTAGTCAGATGAATGAAATGGTGATTCCACTGATCAGCAGCCAGGCCGATAATCACTTGACCAATAGCAGAGTACACAATTAAATACATACTGTATGTATAATTTACTTTTACTTGTACTTTTATTCTAAGAGTGTTCAACAAAACAGTGACACGTAGGCCGTAGTTGTACAGATCGAGACAGAGTTACGACACAGAAGAGCTGTTGTGGGAACCAGAAGAGTTTGGCAGCTTGTTGAGCTTACTTTTGGCCATTGTGTTTTTCCCAGTGTTGCATCCAGACACTCAAAAGTCTGTTCAGTCTTTTTCAAGGCAACTCTTTTGACACAAGTTTGAAGGCAACTGCACAAGCACAAAGGCGGAAGAGCACAAAAACCAGTTGGAAAGGCTGGAGCACAACAGCTGGGGTGACATAGGAGGCGATCTGGCAGTGTGGTGAGAGGAGCCATGTTTGTAGTGGAGAGCTGATGAGGGGATTGAGAACAGGTGTGCAGGTGGGTGACGAGGAGGCGCAGTCCCAGCCGACAGGAAGGGGAACGACCAGCAGACTGACAACGCGTGACGTGTCAACCCTGGACATTAGATCCCGGCGACTGTGCCGATTATACATATTTGTGACCCATTTTTCAAAGATGGGCAGGAGAACTGGTGTATTGTTTGTTTCGGCCTTTTCACAGGATTCGTTCACAAATCAAACAATGCAACATTTTTAAAAGGAAAGAAAGACAAAGATCCAATTGTGATCACAAGAGCACAAGTTGAATCTTAAAAAAATCCTAAAAAAAACAAAACAAAAACCCTTGGGTCCTCCAGCAGACTGTTTCAACACCTCAGGGGATGAGAGCTGAAAGCCTCCTTGCCTTGTTTTCAGACGTTTATCGTGAACTCCACCTACGGAAACTTTACTTTCTGAAAATGTCCAATGTTTAATTGAAAGCACACCCATCCTTTCTCCGTGTTTGCTTCAGGATATCTGCTGTATTTGGGCGTGACTTCTATTTCACAGAGGTCACACTCTTTCTTGCTGCAGCTGACATAAGGCGTTAAAGCAGAGTCAGTGTGTGTGGAGAGTTAGTAGTGTGTGTGTGAGCATGAGGCCTTCGGGGTTGGTGTAAATTATTCAGCAGCGGTGGGTTTCTCTCAGGGCGGATGGAAGTAAAAGCAGAGCATCTTCTTCTTCTTCCCTCCGCTGACCCGCTCAGTGCCATCAGCAGCTCCCAGCGTGCAGCTGGGCCGCATTAATTATTCATCGTTATAACTCTGTGAAAGGTATACAGAGGCCGTCAGCTCTCTGCCGCTGCCTCTTTATCGCTCTCCCCTTTCCTCCCTCACACAATCAGCCCTCGCTCCCTCGGAGCCAATAAAAGCCCAGAGTCCTCCGGTGGAAGAAGAAGCGTTTTTAAATTTACAGGTTTAATTCTTGGTGCTGTGTTTTCTGCTCGGATGCGAAAAGCTGAAAACGAGCAGAGCAGTGCGATATCTGTCTCTATTAGCAGGCGACGACATCACACTCAGGAGGCTGCAGAACTTAAAACAGTCACGTTTTAGATGTGTTATTCTGTTAAAGGATCAATTCACCTAGATTTGAAAAAAAAAGTTGCTTATCCAACTCTAGTCACTGGTAGAATGTAACTAAGTAGATTCACTCAAGTACTGTACCTGAATGCAAATGATCAGGTACTTCTGAATGTTTTTAAGCGCTGTGCTTTATGATTTCACTGATATAGTTACTTGCTACTTTACTTATAAAGACAATGTCAGTAATAAACCAATAAGATTTTACCGTCCTGGTATTGATCACGCTGCTGAATGGAGCAGAATGATTGCTGATGTTATAAGTAACATCTGTGTGACAAGTTAAGATGACCGCTGTGAAAAGAGGTCTTCTTGTGTGGTGGCACACGTTTCAGAAGCCTTGATAAGTCAGAATGTTGGCTTATGAAACCAAAAGTGATATATAAGATAACATTATACATAGAAACAATGATGGGCATGTTAAAAAAATAGCAAATAAAGAGATATGATTGAGCTTTAAGTTGCGTGACAAGCTGAGTAACGTGAGTAAGGTGGCTCATGTATGACCGTGATGCAAGAGGATTTGACTTCTGGGAGAACACAATCTTCTTATTCACGTTCTCTCTGTGTGTCTGTCCCCCCTGACCCCTCTGTATCTGTAATCCTGTGGTCTGCAACTGTAATCCACACACACACACACACACACACACACACACACACGGTTCATGATCAGTCTCTGTCAAGAGCACAAACTCAGGTCTAATGAAAGAAGAGCATGTAATCATGGGCTGTATCTAACCTTATAGAGAGAAATATAAAACACTCTCTCTCACACACACACACACACACACACACACACACACACACAAGAATAGGAGGAGGTCTTGTAAATACACATTCATGTTTATTACCATTTACTATTTACATAAGACTATAGATCGTTAGACTTTTTGACATAGACTTTTCATTTAAAACATTCATATTCCCCCCCCACAATCCCTTTTTCCTGTCAAAAGAAAAAAGTAATTCATATCCAATAGTAACAACTGTACAAAGACAGCCTGTAGATACAATAATTTACTTAAAAATTTGTCTTATTTTTGTCGATGCAAATCATGTGACAACAGAAAAACAACAGCTCAAGAGTTCCCATCACAACTTTTTTTTTTCTGCCCCACAGCGGAGCCGAGTGATCACAAAAGACTAGAGCTCGTATGTACATGCACTAAAGTGCTAGGGTTCAAAAGGCATGCAGATATTGGACTGTTTTTTGTACAACTGCCTTCCAAATATGCATAAGGTTATTCAGTTTGTTGTCACCCATCGTCTACACGTTTACAGAGCCGGACATTCATCCCAACGTACAAATAAACTACATCAGAAATGACATCATGTGTCTCCGCTTCAGACCCGATGAAGCAGAAGTCGTTTTTTTTTCTTTGTTTGTTTGTTTGCTTGTGTCTTCTCTCCTCTCCTTGAAAACTAAAAAGAAAAGCTTCAAAGGCCAGCAACACAATCATGGAGGTATTAAAAAAAAAAAAGCTTGAATTGATGCAGGACGTAAAACATACAAGACGTTTTATGTAGAAAAAGAAAAGTGTAAACAGATGAGAAAAAAATGGTGTAAACTTCAAATGCAACAGCTGACCGACAGGTTCAGAATTGTGACTGAAACATACATATATGTATGAAATACATATATACACACATGTGGGGTGATGAAAAACTCAAGTGTGTGCAGGCACCTCTTATGGAAATGTAGTTTTATGTCTTTTTTGATGATATTACAGTACATTCCAGGTTCTTCTGGTTTCTCGATGGTCAGCTGGTGCTACTGGGTGGATTGCAATCCCCCCCCACCCGTCAGGCTCCGTCTCTTTGGAGTCTCTAGATTTGAGGGGGGGGGGTGTTTCTGAGGTACTGGGTCTTTTAGGCTGAGGTGGAGGAGGGTGAGAGGAGGTAGAGGACGGCCTCACGCTGGCTCCTCGCCCTCCAGGATGGTCCTCCGGTGTCCCGGCGGAGGGAAGGTAAACCTCCTCTTTGTGCCCTCGCTCCACTTTGGGGAGGAGGAGGGGGAGCGCACGGCCCAGCGCGAGGGGGGGCGCCGGTTGGCTGGACGGGCCGGTCTCAGGAAGCAGGAGTCCAGGGGTGGAGCCACTGGAGAGCGAGGCAGGTCCTGCCAATGACAAGGAGCTGTCAGAGAGGAGGGGAGAGCAACGGGCTCTGCGCCGAACGAAACAGGAAGTGATTTAAACTGAGAAACATACATGAAAGAAAGTGAGAGAGGAATGAGCGGGGAAGATGGATACATGATGAAAAATAAAGTGATTCAGCTTCCGCTTTAAAAGAAAATGTGAAGAAGAAAGAAGATTCTTTCTACGAGCATCAACAGTGGAGAAGTAGTGACGCCTGGGTACACCTGTACAACCTGATCCTGCAGTACATCCTGATGAGGATCATGTCACAGGGCCGAAAGCTCTTTGTCAAACCAGTAAGTGGACCTTGAGTTGAGACTATTTTATCAAGAAGGAACTGATCGAGTAGGTCACTGTCAACAAGTCAGAGGCTTGTAGACACAAACTACACCTGCCAACCGTGTCACCGTGCAGAAGCAAGCATGCATTGACTCATGGACGGGATGTAAACGTTTAGGAGCGCGGCAATGAAGCGCTGAGAGAAAAAACCCTGCACCTACATCTTGTCTCCATGACAACAATACCCTGACAGCCACCGCCATATGATCGACACTCCCCCTCTCTCGTTTTTTATTCAGGACATCAGAGCAAGGAGGATGTGGGTGCATGGCATGATCCATAGGAGACAAACATGGCGAATATTATCACCTAGGCCGGGAAAAAGGGCGGCGTGTGAGTGACGTCACTAGCACCTTTCTGGCTTCACAGCCTGCCGCTCTTTCTGGGGGGCGTGCAACTCCCCTTCTGTGTCTTGATAAAGTTAGCGGCTGTGGTTTGTTAAAGAATAGTTCCGACATGAAACTGCTCATAACAAGGTCTGTGGATTATCTGGAGTAACCCGGTCATGAGTTCAAGAAAGAGACATCGCAGTTGAGTTTTTCAAATAGATTTTTTTTTAGTGCTTCAGGCACAAGCCGAGCGCCATCTCGTTCCATCATACTTGAGAAAAGACCGACATCTCTATGGCTGATGTTTACAAAACTCTGCGACTTTCAATGAAACAATCTAGATGGATGGATAGCACTACAGCTAAGAGGAAAATATGGATGATTTCAAGATGACATTTTTCGACCAAACCACCGAATCAACAGTTAACAGTAACATTTGAGGCTGCAAGATGCTCAGATGTGTTTCTAACGTTCTGCTCACCTCATTTATAAAATGAGGGGTCAGAGGATTAGAGAGAGATTTAAATAGATGCAGTGCTGATAGCTCATATGAAGGGATGATGGGCGAAGCAACAACCGCGGATGAAACTGAAAAAAAAACCAAACCTCAACACAACCAACTCAGTAAGCGAAATAAGCCAATCAAGTCCACAGCCTCGCAGCGGCAGGCATTTGAGTTTCTAAGCCTTCCCACCTAGCTGGAACTTACCATCTGCTCAGGTAAGCATGGGGTCAGCTAAACAGGTGCAGGCGTGCAAATAATACACAAACAAAAACAGTCATTTAGGATCCGCTTCTTAACTGCTGACACTCACATTTACCTTTGGACGTGCACACACACGCGCACGCACACACACACACAGACACACAAACTTGAGGGGAGTTTCATAGTTTCAGCCCGTCAGTCCAGACCTTGACAGTGCTCAATCACTCGGTTATTCAAACACCTAGTGATGCACACCTTTTTTACTGTCATTATCTCACGAGATAATTGGCTCCAAAAGCACCAGCCGAATATGAAAATTAACTTATGTTTAGCGATCGCAACCTTGTGAAACAAACAAAAGTTTCCATCTCCATCTCTACATCTATACAATCTACAGCTCCAGTGAAACGTGAGGGAAGCAGCTTTCACAATAAAGTTCGCGAGAATAAACTACAGCCTCGAAAATTACCATACAGAGCTGAAATAACATTTAACGGTCAATGTGCTGTTGGGCTCATAACCAGTGACCGTAATTAAGATGAAGTAAACATCAAATCGTTTTTTTGCTAGAGGACGGTTTCTGTCATTTTAGTTCATTCTCAGGCCTGCTGACTCTCCCGATTCTCATGAGTCTGCCTATTTTGAAGTCTTTTCTCTCGCTGTGCTGCCGATTCTCCAGATTTAATAGTCAAATCAAATGGGAGTGTCTCAGTTGCTTGAAATCAAATCAAAATATTTTTTTGTACAGCCCAAAATCACAAACACATCGCCTCAGTGGGCTTTAAATTTTTTTCAGTGAAGGACAACCTCTGTCCTTAGACCCTCGATACAAGTGAGGACAAACCTGCCAAAACTTGGAAAAAACTTTTCTTGGGAGATGTATTTGTAGAATGGATAAAACGAATTAAGCGGGTACCAAGAAGAAGAATAATGCCTCCACATTTCATTCAACTTGGTGTGAGACTTCCCTCCTGTCTCCTCTGTCAGTTGCTTGTCCTCTTGTAACCACTGAAAAGTCATTTTGCATCTGTGCAGTTTCCTGTCACCCGGAAAATCTCCCTCTTTTTTACAGCCTGATGTTGGCAGGTATGTGTTTTTTAATATGATGACGCGCGATCAAGTGTTCTACCTTCTAATAAATTTGGTTTGAGTTGGTTATTTGATGCCATAAAAAGGGAGTGTTGTGTCAGGATCGACAGTTAACCATAACTCCCCACTGACTCGGGTGGGAGAGCAGACACGTCGTTCATCTTTATTTATTGTCACTGCTTGGAACACATACAGGCGTGTAAAGAGACACTGCTTGAGTCAGGTGAAGGACAGACTGCCCTAGTTTATGTCCGAACACAGATTTACAGCATTCATCTATTTATGTGTAATGTATGTAGGCATAATGTCTCGCCGACTAAGATGTACAGCACAGCATAACGCAGACATAGATGTTTATAAATCCAGTTCAAGGCCGTGTTTGCATAATTCTGCTGCGGTACACAAACATGAGTTGCTGTTGAAATGACTTTTGTGCATCTGTCCCCTGGACAGAGTAAAAACTAGGAAAAGAGGGCGTTACCAAGAGAGAAACGGTGTCTGTGGGTGAGTTTCTTCCCCCCTTCAGAATGATGTCAGAGTGTGATTGGGTGAACGATCACACCGGGACATCACACCACTGGCCTGATTTATAAATAGCTCATCTCCAGGCGTTGGATTTCGACTGAAAGGATGGTGGGACATCGAGCCCGCAAAGCTACAATCTAGTTCTGCTAAAAATACATTGAGGCTGCGGTGGCGTGAGAGCGAATGAACTGAAGAAAAAATAAGTCACACGGATGGAGAGAGAGTGACGCGCCACCACGACCTGCTGAACAGGCGGGAAACAAGTCCCAGAGACGGATGGGCGGCGTCCCCCGCCGATGAAGGATTTGTTTATGAGCACAAGTGATGGACTGTGTACACACCGCAAACACACACAAGTGGTTGTTTAATGGACGGCTCGTGAGTTATTACAAGAGTTCCCAAATGATTCTAATACATCAGATCACACAATGCCACAGATCATGCAGCAGTAATGTTGACAGGAAGTCAGTGTACAGGAGTGGCTACTGAAGACAGCGACGTAAACAACTTCACATTAACCCCTGACTTCTCAGTAGCTGCAACCTTAAAGGAGAAATCCACCGTCAAACACTCTGACACTGTTAAAACAGATCATTCGATCGCATCTGGAGGCACATTTTGTGCATTTTTTTTTTGTCTCATGATCAAGGAGCATTTTCCCTTGCAAATAAACAAGTGAGATAAAATAAAATAAATGAAAATCACTGTCAGACATCAGGTCTGATGAGTCTTTCCTTCTAGACTGACCTCTCTGCATCAGCTGTTGCCAGTAGTCAACCCAGTCGCCACAATAAAATGCTGAAAAAGTTACATTTCTGCAATCAACAGTTCAAAGGTATATGTCTCATATGTATCAGTATATTTCCATAATACGTTTCCTGTCACGTTCACATTAAATAAATATGAGCTTTCATGTCAGGAGGTGGAGGGGATAGTGGTGATGTGACAAATGGCTTGCCAAGCCAGAGACCACTGTTCAAGACCGTGTTTCAGCATTTGTGGGCATGGACGAGATAAGACACCGTGACATTTTGGCGACGATGACAGAAAGTTCTAACAGAAACTAGTAGAGCGTTTCCTGCTCTGATCTCATCAATCAACAATGGAGCTTGTTTAGCTAAGCTTACATTGTGCAGACTTCCAAATTCTCAAGGCTATTTTATTCTACGCCATCTATTCCCGGGCTAATGAACATTGCCATTGGAGTCTTCGTCTCTCCGCATACAAACAGATCACGCAGGGAGGAGGTGTGTGAACAATGCCGCCAGCATCGAGTGTACAGACTATACATCTTAAGACTTAACTGGTAACAGGACCCAATGTCACCTCCAGCAGCATTTTGAGAATTCACATTATTTTTGTCCTCATAACCACGTTTTTATATTGTTTGTCTTCAGATTTGGACTTTGGCTTCAACAAATTATTGTAATATACTGACACTAACATTTCAAGTTTTCCTCAGTCCAAAGAAACTCTTTGCTCTTTTGCCTCCCACATACAAATGTCTGCATATTTTGTCTTTCAAATGTATTTTGTCTAATGAAGGAAAATTACCACTTGAATTTCAAGTAGGTGGAGGAGGCTGAAGAAAACTAAATTCCTGCACTCATCATAAAAGAAAAAAACCAACTGACAGGATGTAATATGTTGTGTAACAGTGTAAAGAGCATCTAATGGTGGATTTTCTCCTTTTGATCATGCAAAATGAACCAGAGTAACCAGTTAATATCCACCAGGCATCAAACACAACCCCGACAGGTAATATAGTGAAGAAAGTGATGAGTGTTAGCAGCTGTCTCCTTCAGTTAGTCTTTGGAGGACTTGTTAGTGTGAGAGGAAATGGTTAAGGGGAAGAGGAAAGAAAAAGAGTGAAAAAGTGAAACATCACAAGAAAAACTTCTCAGTCCATCCAGTCGCACACATGGTGACACAGAGAGGAGGACCTGGTAGAAACACATGTTAGCATCATCCAGATCGAGTCGGACAGGTCCCCAAAGACAACAACAACAACCTGCGCTGAGGAATGTGTGAAACGTCCAAAAGAGTCGTCTTCTCGCGAGTCATGTTTACTGGGTCACATTTGGGTTTACCAAAATTCAATGTGATCAGTAATCAAGACACACTCTGATGACTCTTTGAGTCACATGAACTGAGTTTGTGAGTTTGTTTCAAAGGACCATACCGGCAGTTTTACAGAATTTATCATGTTAATATCAAATTATTGTGATCTATATTGTTGCCAAACTGGTTTCATTTAGGTTTTTTTTTTTGATATGACAATCAACATGCTGAAACTTGAATACAGATTTAGATTAATGTACTCTATTGCAGAAAAGTTCTTGCCAAAGTGCTGCCATCTCACACTAGAGAGCAGGAATTATGCTCGTTAACGTTTTTGCTATTTTAAGTGCTAAATGTGAGCTCAGGTATCACTAGCTGACGCTGTCGTCAGCTTTGAGTTAAATTAGTTATCCTATGGATTAGATTACCTAATCAAAGCAAGCAGCCTAAACCTCCATTTGATAAAAACTGAAGCTAATTTTACCTTACATTTGTCCAAATAACGGCTAACGGCACTGTTTGCTATGTTGTTTTGATCAATTATCTGACCACAGTGATTTAGTTGTCCTGAATTTTATCTTATCGTCTTAGCTCCACTAGCGTTTGTCTGAAGGTAACGCTAATGTTACGTAATATTTGTAAAAATGTGCTTTTTAACATTGTGTGTGACTTTTAATTCTGTAGTGTTGTTTATCTAGAATTAATCCCTAAATGCAGGTGAAACGTTCCAACAATGTGGCTTTATCTTACCGCATGCACTTTCAAGACATAGAACCTCAACATGTTAGTGTAGAAAATGTATGTTCAATCATGTCTTTCAGGTTTGCCTCTAAGGACTAGCCTCGGCTATTGTCAGCTGCCTACATTAGCTTGTATTCAGCTAAGCGAACACATTCTGTTAACACTGTTGTTAGTTGTTATGCATTAAAGTGAATGTATGAGGGATGAAAACGATTGTACAACATCATCTGGTGACTTATTGGGCTAGGAGCTAGCTTCTGCCTAGCTAACTAACTTTACTCTGACATTCTGTGTATAATAATTAATTCATGTTTTAAATGTATATGTTTGAATACCTGTCGACAGCTTATTAAGATGTCCTGCTCTCAGCTGTGATGGACATCACTGATACAAACACAGTTTGATCAATGTTAGCAGTAACTGATTCAGTCTTTCTTATGCTCATCTCCTGAAGTTGATTTTCATACCAAACTAGCGGAATATTTAATTTGAGTAATCTACAAAGGTATGGTTTGGAAATCAGTAGATGTGATTTATGGTTAATGGGCTACAACATGCAAAAACACCATTATGGTCCTTTAAAAAAAACAGATGTTCTCTACAAAAGAAACCGAGCATGCGTGCATTTACACGTAGAAACAGATGGATGGCCGTCGCACAACTTTTGACACCACTCCGATGGCTTCACACACTGTCACTCTGCTGTCCTGTGAAGCATGCATTAATGAAGAGGAGGAGGGAGGGGTCTGCAGGGCGTGAGGTGAGAGGTCCGTGTGGCTGGTGAACCAACCGCCAAAGGTCGTAGAGGAAGAGGAGGAGGAAGAGGAACTTACATCACGGAGACAAGCAGAGTTAGAGTCCCCAAGGAGTTGTTAGTATGACAGTGTGGTTCTGGATCAGAGCACAGTGGACAGGGAGGAGGAGGGAGAGATAGAGCCCAGAGGGGAGGAGAGAGGGGAGGGGAGGAGGAGGGAAGATAGAGCGGGAAATGTTAATCTGTAAAATCAGGCAAAGAGGAAAATAAGTCTGGCATATCAAAGGTAGAGAGGTTGGCCGGGAGAAACAATTCAGCTTGCAGACCATCGCAGGCAGCAGTAAACACACACCCATTCACTTTAGACCTGGAAAAACACAAGGGGAACGCTGACCGCGATACAAAACAGGCCAGTCGGACAGTGTTGGAGATTACTGAGCATTAAATAAGAACAGCTACAATTAAACCAAGCCAGGGTTGGATGATAGATAAGAAGCAGTTAAATTTAGTCAATAATCACGTAGCTAACCTGAGCTGCTGCAAATCAGTGAGCAGGACTGCGTGTGAGGAAATCTTACTATCATTCTAAGTGCTGTATCGTAGGTATTATTTTTAATATTTCAGTCTCTTTATTTTTACAATTTATTAGCCAGTCAGCTGACACATAATTAATAGACAGTTTTATTTATCATTTGTTGTTTATGAAGCAAATGTGCAAACAAAATTGGTTTCTGAAAATGTGACATTTGCTGTCTGTCAAAAGGGCAAAATTTCTGCTATTTTTCAAATTTTAAATAATCCACAACAATTGCTGCAGCTGTTTTATTATTTTGGGTGTCTCTTAGAAAAACTTAGTTTGCTTTAATGTTACAAAACACATTAATTTGCTCATACTGTCCATTGCTGCAGCACCTATTCACCCTCTGTCTTAACGCCCCATTTTAGTGCGTGTCCCTTAAAGGCCCTCAAGCTTTATGAGAGAGCAGAAACGGGAATTATTTAAGAGGCACTGAACATTTACACAATTCGAACGCAATTATGTAAACAACGTAATCTATGTAATCTACGTAATAGATCTGACCGGTTGTCTGCATCGATGGATTAAGAATAACAGTTAACAACCAGTGGGAAATTACAAATGGTTTGAATGTTCTCTCAATTTTACTCCACTTCTCTGTGTGCATCCATTTGAAGCCACACACACACAAAAAACAGAAATATATAATCTATTTTCGTGTCTGTATTAAAAAATTGAAATGCTGCGTGCTTAAGTACTGTCACAATCCATCATTCGACTGTGATGCGCAGAAGTCCCGGCATCATTTAGTGAATTACTTCAGGGCAACACAAACTCAGCCATCATCCATAAAATCCTATACCAGACTCTTAATCTGAGTGTCTGTCCTGCAGCACAGTGAGCAGCGGTTGGTGAATCCATAACGCCAGTGTGCATATTAATCACCATATGCGGGATAATGCTGCTGACTGTTCATGTTATGTTTTCAGGGATATAGCAGGTTGTTGGTACATTGTTTTAATGTACAGCTTTAGGACTTCATGACCTGCTTTTCTGACATGTTAATCTGTCTATAGAGTAAATGGAATGTATTTTTCCGCCCTTCGAAACAAGACCAGAAAGGTAGTTTTGGGTCCGTCATTTATTCTCCCCACAGGTCAGCTGAATGGGTGGTGAGAAGAGCCTGACCGACGTGTCAGAGCGCTGATTACTTTCAAGAAAAATTGGCGCTCTTCTTGGTTTATTTTGGCGTAAAGGGAAAATTAAATCACTTCAAAAAACTGGAACCATTTAAAATTCTGGTTGAACATTTAATTAGAGAGCGCTAATAATGATGAATTATGTAACTCAGTAACTACAGTCTCCCTTTTGGATAGTTACCGTGAGATCATTAATTTCAGTTCTGCAGTTATCTGACACATTAATCAGGTTTCAGTCGAGCCTCAGTGAGAGTTTAAGCAAGGAAATAAAAGCCACACTACAAGAAGAAGTCACTACAGTAAGAGAAGAAGAAGAGGGTACAGAAGAGGAAGAGACCTTAAAGAGTGTCTACATACAGCAGTGAAGGAAAGCTCAGTATTGTTGAAGAAGGTCAAATATTTTGTCATTACCATTGCATCAGTCAGTGCTTTCGATCTGAGAAAAAAGCATCCACATTTTAGTGATATCATAACGACGTTGATTAGCTTTCTCTCTGATTGCTTTAAAGTTTGTCTTCAACCATTACAAGGCAACATCCAAGGCAAAGTCATAAATCACTTTGTGTCATAAAACATGGCCCCCCGATCAAATTAATGATGAAGCGATGAATCCAGTGCGTCTGTATATTTACCTCCATGCATCCAGACTGTCCTCTGTCTGAGTCGGCCTGCCTGCTGTTGTCTCTGCTGTGGCTGCTCGGTCCTCCAGCCTGCAGCCTCCTCTCCTCTCTAAAGTTCTGCTCCTGCAGCTTCTTATTAAGAATGCGAGCTGCATTCTCAGCCAGCGTGTAGCCCGGCGGGGCCGACAGGTCCTGCCGTATGCTCACCACCTCTGGGTTTTTGTCCCCCTGCGTCTCCACTATCAGCTGCACTGGGCTGGGCGAGCGCCCGCGAGCAGTCCGCAAGCACTCCTGCTCGGCGGTGGAGGGAGGAGTGGGGCGAGATCGACTGGGGGATTTGTTGAACTTGGGCATGGAGTCGTAGGCCACTGGGGTGTGGTCGATGATGTTGAAGAGGCTGGAGAGGCCGTCGTTGATGGTGGTGTGGACGGGGCTGTCGCGGGTGGTGGTGGAGCGGGCCCACGCCGACTCGCTGTTGCCCTTCTGCGGGGTGGTCGGGGTGGGAGCCCGGTTGTTGTTTGGTAGATCAGCCTTGTTCGAAGAGGACAGTTTGCGCTGAAGTTTGGGTGAGCCGTACTTTGGCGAGCAGCAGGGTCGCTCAAACTTGCTCTGGACGACAGGAGAGTACTGCACCTTCCTCATGCTGCGCGACGGGGAGGAAATAGGCGTGCCGCCACCTTTCGGGGTGAGGCAGCGGTGGGGGCTGCTGGTCAGGTTCCTCAGCAGGTCTGTTTGTAAACCCACACTGATGGTCTGTGTGGTCTGAGTGCCCCGTGTAGTGAACCCGTTGGTCTGGCAGGCGGTGTCCCGTACGACGGGGCCCGGCGGAGAGCGGATGGCGTTCCTCACAGAGATGGCGACCTCCTTCATGTCGTCGCTCAAGTTTCTGGAGAGCTGCAGATCCAGAGAGGAGGTGAAGCCCACCGTGGGGCAGATAGGAGACTGATTAGGAGAAGTCCTCAATCCCCCACCCTCCAGAAGCCCACATGCCCACCTCCCACTAGTGAACACCTCATCTGGCCCACCGCCTCCCACCGCAGCTCCATTGCCCCTCAGCGGGGACTTGTGGCAGTGCTCAGGGCTGCTTAGGGTGCTGGTGGTCAAGGTGGCGCTGGTGGTGAGGAACCAGGAGGCTGGCTGGAATGGATCGAGAACGGGCTCCCCTCCCCGGGCCTCGGGGGGTTTGTCCGTCCACATTTCCCGGGCGGGACCCGGGCCAGACGTGGATGACGGGAAGTCCCAGCCCTTATTGTTGAACTCCTCAATGTACTTGAGGTCGTCCGGGGACAGAGGCGGGGTGATGTCGTCTTGGCCCTGGTCACCGTGGGGAGTCTTGTCGGGGAGGAAGGGGGAGCTGTCCATTAACCGCTGGAAGTCGCTCATGGAGCACACTGACTTGGCCCTGGACACACACGCACACACACAAGAACACACACACATCACAACCCACTCATGATCTCATCCCCTTTATATTCCCACAGCAGAAAAACATCTTAAACACACGTGTTGAAGAGCAATTTAATGCCTTTCAATGTTTTAAAGCACTCTGAATTATTAAACATATCACTTCCTCGCTATAACAGAAACTTTCAAAGAAAAAGTCACCGGGGGAGAAACTCACTGTCACTTCAAGTAACATTTAATAGAATCAACAGCCGATCTCCAGAGGGACCCATGTGTATACATGAGCAACAAAAATGCGGCAAGGAGGCTGAATAATGTGCAGCCGGTCAGACCGCTGCTCACTGATGAATTCACTGTTGACGTCCATGAAAATGCATCAGCTCTCAAGGAATAATTTCACTGTCAAAAACTCTCTGAACTCAGTTTGACTCCAAGCGTGGTCGTGAAGTTACCTGAGCAGACTCCCTCCGCCCATCTCCTCCTCGTACTCAGGATCACCCTCGCTCTCCGAAATCTTGTTCAGAGCCTGAAACACAACCGATACAGCAATAAAATCACGTGGAAAAGCGTCCAGTTGAAGATGATTTATAGACGGGAGCTTTGTGTTAGCAGCGGTGTGTGTGTGTGTGTGTGTGTTACCTCCTTCATGCAGGGGAACCTCTTCTCACTCTCCAGTCTGCAGGGCGGTGGGACCTCCAGGCCGCCGAGGGGGTCCAGAGACAGCGCGTCCAGGAACAGGTTCTCCGCGGGGCCTTTCAGCCTCATCGCGGCCCCCTGCTCCTCCAGCATGGCTTCGGAGTCCGAGTGGGAGCGCGTGGGCGGGGCCTGGATTGGGGTGAACGTGCAGGGGGAGTGCGGCGAGCGAGGCGACCGGGGGGCGTTGCGGGGACTGTCCTGAGGAGAAAATATACCCCTGGAGGCTGAGCTGCCATCGTTGACGTCCATGCTGTCGCCCCGCCGCATGTTCAGCTCCCTCTGCAACTGCAAGAAGGACGACAAGCAAGTATGAGCTGATGAGTCTTGAAAAGCTGGAATCAGAGAGATCAGACTTGAAGGCTGCTTAAACCCACTGACTGGTAATAAAACAGCAGGCTTGTGTCATATATAAACACCTTGCTTTCCTTGAATATTATTACCACACTGTACTTTCTCTCACTGTACTCCTCTACTGTGAGCAACTGGGGTTAAGTTCTCCGCTTCTGGCTGGGGTCAAAGGAGAGCAGTCGCATCACTCATTCACTTTCCCTCTGTCAGCCGGAGCGCTTCATCATTTGCCGCACCGGCGCTGAATAATGCATGTCCGCTTCCTGCTCTGCGTCTCTATTCAGCGGGCGCATCAGCAGAATGTATTCTCTTTTAGCTGTATTCACTGTTTTTTTTTTAACCTGTTGTTATAATTCCAGCCTCTGCTTTATGTAAATACTCTCACACTCATGAAATATTAACAAGAGCTTGTTCCTACCTCCTGCCCTGAACATCACACAGGAGCGAGGTGAGACGCTGCAGTTCGTCTAATTAAATCTCGCAGAGGGCATCAATTATTCAGTAATCCTCTGTATTTTTTTTTTTTTTTTTTTATCGCCTCGGGTGCTTTGTCACCATTTCTTGTATCTACCCGAGCACAAACACTCACACAGGCAGCTTAACAGGGAAAAAGGGATTTGGATCTTTAAGTTTTGGTGTGATGTTTTCTAGTGAGATCTATAAAGTTTGTGAGGGAGCAGTTTAGTTTAAAGTGGTTTCATTTTAGTGCAACTACTGATTGATCTTATAATCCATTACACTGGTTATAATACTTCAATCGATCACCTACAATGTGACACATTTTCCAGTGGCACTCCCGTCCCCTCTCTCACCCTCTCCATCTTGCGGTGGAGCTCCCTCATGCTGCCGTCCCACTCCTGCTTCTCCCGGTCGAAGCGCTCCAGCAGCTCAGCCCTCTCGCGGCCCCACCTCTTCTCCCCGTGCTGCAGCTTCCAGCGGAGGTCCAGGGAGGCGCTGTGGCTCTCGGCCAGCAGACGCCGGTGCTCCTCGCGCTCCAGGTTCGAGGCCCACTCGGGGTCTCCAGCCGTCTCGTCTCCCTGCGCCTCACCTCGCACTTTGCCTTGCACCTCCTCCTCCAGCTGGTCAAAAGAGCAAAGACACAGGTCAATATTATCTTGCACAGTAAATACAGAAAGAAATAGCGAAGTGTGGTGGAAGATGTGTGGAAAATGTCCCACTTAAAGGGTCGATTTACTCAAATATATATATATTTTTTTGTTGAACTACTTTCCAACAGACAAATAGTCCCAATGACAACAGTTAGCAGTCAGGTTCATTGATCAAACAGTGATTCAGTGATGAAAACCTTCAAATGATCTGCATAACACTGGAGGGGGGGATATATGTTTTTGCTGCTTTAATCTGAGGGCACGAAACTCTTCAAAAGGAAGAAAACAAGAGGCCAGTAAACAGATTTCAAACAACAACTTCTGCCGCTGATAAAAGCGGACTCTGAAAACTATTTTTTTGGTTTTTATCAGTTCTTGTTTGCCCCGAGTTATTGTGGAGATATTGTACATGACATACGGACAAAAAAAATTCACTCCTCTGATCTTTGCTTTCTATCTGTGTTTTTGGTCTTGGAGTTGAATAAAATAAAACAGTGATAGAAGTGAAGTCAAGATGTTCACACAACTACAAAATAATGATATTATAACCGTTTTGATTGAAGCAATGACTGAAACTGTGTATGGCTGCACATATAGGCTGCTTATTAAACCAAGTCAGCACATTATATCAATAAATAAAAGATAAGGATGAAATGGCTCACCTGGGCTGCTTATCTAGACAAACATCGGGATGTGTGTATATATACAGATGAAAGTTCTTCCCTTTTTTGCTACCATCATCCTTTAGAAACTTAAAATTATCTTCCAAGATTCAATAATAGATAAAACAGCTCTGTATTCCAAAAGTAATCACAGTTATAGTGTTTGGTCAGTAACCCGTGTCTCTCCTCCCCCAACTCATGCAGTAAAAGAGAAAAGACATTTTCTGGTATCCCTGCCCAGGATGCAGGATCCAGCGGCATCGAAAATAAGGGACGTGGAACAGAAAGTTAGCTGCAGCAACATTTACTGCAGCTTTGAGTCAGTGCACTTTGTTAAATTCCAGCACAGACCCCTGAGCTGTTTTAACTCAGAGCTAGAATTGGTAAAAATTCCCCATAATCACAAAGAAAACACAACAGGCGTACGAGAAGGTTCCACAAAGTGTTTTATAGCCGACAGGGACACGCAGTTCAAACTTGAGCGACGGCTGCCCTCCCAAATTATTATTTCATCCCACTCTCTGGTGGGGGGGAGAAATGAACCGGGGACTCGATGTGCTGCAGAAATCTTCAAAGCTGCAGAGTGAAGCCACTCGGAAGCTTGTCCTTCCCTGGCAGAACAGAGCTTTGTAATCTTCAGACGGGCTTTGATCCGGCAACATAATGGTACAAAACCAGATTCTGTACTACTGGAGCGGGTGTGAAGAGCGAGTCAAGGCCGCCTTCTGACATCGGCTTACGTAACGCCCATTCACAAATGTTTGTCTTGTAGACTTTTATATGTGCTTTTAAAACCGCCTGATTAGCCAGCGGAGGGGATGACAGGTACAGTAATAGCAGCTGACTGCATGCTAGGAGCCAACATGTTAGACATTATAAATATAGACGGTTATTTAGGAGGCCTCACACTGTGCCAGTGACCAGAGCAGAGGAAGAAACACGAGCCAGCCTGAGCACTGATGTTAATATATTTGGTAACAGGGGCTTAAAAAATCATCACTACTTATACTCACTTATAAATACACAGGTGATGGTAATTTTCAGCTCTGCTCTGCTCTGCTGGGCTGTGTAATAATACTCATGAATAAAAATAAAAAAAAAACAGAAGTTCTGGGGCATATTTCTCAAGTCTTAATCAGAATGAAGCACAGTGGAGCGAGAGCAGGATCCAACATGGTGTTATCGGAGGAAACTGAGCCGATTAGCTCTCAGCGAGGCCCTCTGCGACCTCTCCTCTGTGGATGAGGGAGACAAGCCGCGGACAAGTTGTGAAGATTAGGTGCATCAGACTCAAAAAGGATCTCCATATAACTGAAATAACTGTCTAATCAGTTCCCAAAGTGGAGACAGGACACTGATCTCCGGGTTTCAAATTTGATCTCGCGGCACGGTGGTCGAGAAACAACATGTTCAATATCCTCAAATTGATCGCGAGCTTTGTTTCCTCCACGTTGTTGGCGGCTACCTATCCCCAATCGTGCTCTGCCTCTCAAAGAGAGAGGAAATCTGGAGGTTAAATCAGACACGGCAGACAACGGCAGGCTCCGACCGCGACGCCCATCTGGACCACGAACAACATGCATTCAATATCCTTCCGTGCCACAGTAACGCACCTCTCCTACAAATCCACCTCCTGTCACTGAAAACTTGTTTACCCCTATGAAATTGCAACCAGCACGCCATGTGTGAGGTGGTACGTGTCAGGACACTGAGTGGTTAACGTCACGTATCATCCAGTCATGATGCCCACTGCCTGACCACAACTACAAAGAACAACTCCATGCTAGTAATGGCATCACTGTATATGTAAAATTTGAAGTTTTACTCTGATAGGGCATGCTAATGTACCCTGTGGCACCAAAAAGGTTTGTTCAACTGCTTACTAGGGGATTGGAACGAGTATTCGAGTGCTCGATTTGGATCTCAGTATTCGCTCAGCTTCTGGAAATTCAGGGATGCAGGAGTCAGTCAGTTTGGGATGCTGTCAGATCACTTCACGTAATAACTTCATCGTAGATGCAAATATCAAAATACTGAGTTAGAATTCCTTCTCAAAAACTACATACAAACAATGGAAGGACGGAGAAGATCCAACAGTTCATCGTGACCGGAGATATGCTCCCATTAAGCATATCGCGGGGCGTTTGTTGAGCCAGAGTAAGAGCTACTGTCGAAGTACCAACTATGAGGGCGGAGACGATGTATGACAACAGTGTGGTAAAACTGAGGGCTGATCTGCAAAGTGGCACAAAGTAGCAATTTGCGACCTGCATTTTCACTTTTGTTCACTCGTTTGTTCACTCGTTTTTTTTTTTGTTTTTTTTACACAAGACTGAATAATTAAATGCAAGTACTCGTTGTTGTAAGTAAGTACTCGGGCTGTTTTCTTTAATGGTTGATGTTTTTGCTACTTTGGTCAACAAAATGTGTCTTCCTGGGTGTCAGTAAAGAGTTTAGATGTCCTCCAATTTTCTAAAAGTTGCCTTACACAAACACTTTGGGAGAAACAAAGAATAACTGTAATCTTGGAGGCCTTTGCTGTAATTGCAAATTTAAATATTTCTGATTTCTGACACAAAAATCATCGTCAGGAGTGTCTGTACAGAACAACCGGTATCAGCTTCATTGTGCTCATATCAGCTGAGATGAAGATGTTCCTAATCTACAAAGTATTTACACTCCCATTAGGAATATAAGAGAGCACTTTAACAGCTGTTAGGAGTTCAATAAGAAATGCTTCGAGGCACATCAAACAATTAGGCACAGAGCTGAATTAATTAGTTTGCACAAAGACAAAATTACAGAGTGCCAGCGAGTGATTCATCTTTTTTTTTTTGTCTAACTGGAAGCTGTTGTCACTCTTTTAATTTAATTTAATTTAATTTAATTGTTGAGGGGTGTTTATCAATTGGATTCTGTCCATATGTTTGTCACTTGTGTTATGGATGAAGACACAACTTTGGCCCGTTATTCATTCCATTGCCTCACTGTCAAAACGACACTGGTCGACCCGTAGGAAGTGGTTGAAATGACGAGTGAAAAAACCAAAAACGATGTGTTTGTCTTTGACTCGTTATCCGCTTGCCCTGAGTGGGACTTCACCCGTGGAGAAGGCAACATGTTTACTGTCGCCTCTCGCCGCCAGTTCCCTGCACCAGATTGTGTCCTGTCCCTTTAAGGTGGGCGCTGAGATGCCATCTGTACCTGGGCGACCTGGCACTTCATCTCTGCCCACTTGACCTCCCAGGCGGCTTTGTCATTGGCGTAGGACTGCTGCAGCTGGCATCGCCGCGTCTCCTCCTCCTGCAGCTCCTCCCGAAACTCCTCCAGCAGTGTCCGCAGGGCCTGCAGCACTTGTCGGTTCTCCCCGAACTGCACGGAAGGAATTCAGACACATTTAGTTTGCACGGCACACTCAGACATACATGAACAAGTTCATCGAGTCCTTTCCTTATCTCAGAGTTTTTATCTGGGTCTGTCCTTTAAAGCACTCCAGGACGAACCTCCTTTGTAAGTGCTTTATAAATCAATTTGACTTGAACTCCTTCATCCCGTTTCCCATCTGTCTTCTTGTCCTCTGTTTTAAACCCCGTGTCCTTTCTCATCTATCTTCGCATGACTCCAGCCATTAAAGAACTAAAGTATGAACACACAGATGATGTAAATATAAGGTTGCTCTTGCTAACTGATGATATGAAATCAAGGGCAATCTCTTAGGAGCCTCTGAACAGTGCAGTGATCAAAACATTTTTGGGGCATCGGATTCCTGTTTTTATTTTATTTTCCTTCCCTATGTTGGCAGTCAGCATCAAGTGACATACATACAGTGGGGCAAATAAGTATTTAGTCAACCACCAATTGCTCAAGTTCTCCTACTTGAAAAGATTAGAGAGGCCTGTAATTGTCAACATGGGTAAACCTCAACCATGAGAGACAGAATGTGGAGGAAAAAAAAACGAAAATCACATTGTGTGATTTTTAAGAAATTTATTTCCAAATTAGAGTGGAAAATAAGTATTTGGTCAGCTACAAAGAAGCAAGATTTCTGACTGTCAAAGAGGTCTAACTTCTTCTAATGAGGTCTAATGAGGCTCCACTCGTTACCTGTATTAATGGCACCTGTTTTAACTCATTATC
>JARJLU010003463.1:0-29056 GCA_030272975.1 Sparidentex hasta
ATATATATATATATATATATATATATATATATATATTTTAACTTAACCACACCCATTCTGAGAAGAACACAGACCGAACAGCCCTGACAAAAAATGTCACATCCATGATCCCTATTTTCATATATGGAAGGTTATTAATGACATTTGTTTTCATGGCCTTCATTTTTTTTTTTTGTTGTTTTTACAGTCAATGAATGCACATTAGAACACTTATTAAGATCAAAAGTCTTTATGTGTCTGTGTTGATGATAGTCGTAGCTTTGTTTTCATGTTGCCCGTCCATCCACAATATCTCTGAAATGGCAGGCTGAGAGGTCAGAGGTCAACTTCACTGTGATATGATGATATTCCACAAAAACATTACCAATTGTTCAACGTCACAGTAACACATAGGATGAATATCATATTACTGCCCATATGTGTCACATCCTCGCCACTGACCAATTTGTCCCCGTCAAAATTTAGAATTGGTTAAAAAATAAAAATAAAAACAGCAACAACAAATGTTAACAAATCAGATGAAACTTATTTTGATGCGCTGTGATTCCATGTTTTTTTATCACATTTGCTGAAGACCACATGAAAAGACCCTATCTATAACTCTATCCCGCTGTTTGTCTCGACTTATTTTTTCCAGCTCAGTTCAAGAAAACATAAAATAATCCAATGTAACAACAACAACAATGATTAAGATCCTTAATACCTGTCGCAGTATTTGCGGTCAGCCAATGCAAATTCATACCACTCTTTCTTCCATTCACTTGTTCTGAAGTGTATATTGCAAACTGAGGACTATATCAAGGGCAGAACATTTTAATATTTTAACCTTTTTAAATACTTTTAAATACAGTCAAGGCAGATCAACCCGACACACAACTACAGCCCGAAATTAACTACTTCAATCGACACATTTCTAGTATTCACAGAAAGGAGTGGAAACCCAACAAAGTACAGCACTGCCCGCTTCGGTTTATAGCCACGGGAATAAAAAAACTGCTAATTTAGCAACATTTTTGTCTTGTCACACAGAAACAAACACAAAACCTGTGCAGTTCTACTGTTTTACACTTGAGTACACACATTCGGTCTCGCTCTTGTTCTTTTGCCTTCTTGATCTGTCGCCCCTGTGTCCCCTTAAGGCTGCATAATGGAGGTTTTCTTCATGTTGGTCACTCTGATATGAAAATGTTAAAAAACAGGCAATTACAATATTGTACTAGAGGGAAACAAAAACTGTAAGATCTATGAAAATGTTTGGATGTTAATACAATAGGTAATTACCTCTGCATTTATTATAGAGGGAGCCGTAACTCTTGCATGAGACTCTGAAAGAGAATAAATGTGAACATGCCCTTAGTATGATATTGTATCAAGTGAGTATTCCATGTCAACTACAAGGAGAAGTAGGAACAGTACCTGCACAGTTGCATTTGTTTCTCTTTTTGATCAAACACATGGAGTAAGCCAGAAAAACACTCAGGATGACAGTGAACGTCAAAGCTCCACTCAGGAAATACACCAAGACGGGAGAGTCCACCTCATCTGTAGAGAGTCACACAAGGAAACATTTTAACAGAGAGTATTATACTTTTAACAGCTTAGACAACCTCTGCTAGACAGTTTCTTACCTTCAAAGTCCAGCTTGATCCTGTCTCCAAACAGTATGTGTCCACATGAGGCGACAGCACAGTAGTAGGTCCCAGCATGAGAAAGATTCAGGCTCTTCATTGGCAAGCTGTAGACACAGGTGTGTGTTTGTGTGTTGTCTTTCCTCTCACACTGATCATTCCTGCCTCCATGAATGGAGATGAGCACTGGTTGAGATTCCTGAGAGTGTTTGAACCAGTAAACACTGTGTTCTCCATCGCAGGTCCCAGTGTGTACTGTACAGTTCAGAGTCACAGAGCCTCCTGGCTGGACGATCTCAGATGCTGACTGATTCAACAAAGCTGGGACGTTCAAACCTGAACCCTTCACACTCACAAAAGTGCCCTGTGCAAATTCAAAATTGTAGGAATAGCTACTTGCGCAGAAGTAAGTAGCTGTGTCTGTGATGCGCAGATCTGTCATCCTCAAGTGATTCTGATGTATTTCAGTATCCAGCGTGAAGCGTGGATTGTTCTTGAATTCGTTATGAAATATTCCATTCTTCTCATACTTGTAGTAAGTAGACATGAGCTGTGGTTTCTGTCCAAGAGGCTGTTTGTACCAGTAAAACCTTGCTGCAGCATTATCCCTATAGAAACATCGCAAAGTCAAGTCCTCCCCAGTTATAGCTGACACAAAACTGCTCTCTTGATAAATGGTTGAAGAGGTTTTAAGATCCGTCGTCTGAGCTGAAATTAAAAAAAAAAAAAAGAAAAAAAAAGATCAAGCAAGTTCACATTACAACCATGTGAAAGAACTCAAGATAAATCAAACTGTTGAAACCAAAACCAAACCAAAATGGAAAAAAAAGCTAAACTCACCCATTTTTCCAAAGAACAAACATGTCAGATAGAAGACAAACGTTGGAGATGTCATCGTGTTCAAATTGTCGTGCTGAATGAAAAGAATGTCAGTCCTTTCTCCACTTTTCACAGACAAGACTGTGCTTGATTGGCCAACCAGAAGTGACACTGTACATCCTATTTAGGGTAACTTGATCACATGTTCACTGCTACTGTAGTGACATTGGTTCATCATTCATGGTGTGTCTGGTTGCAGCCTTCAGCAGGTAAGATGAGCATTCATAAATACAATGTGTGGTTTCACAGTCAGGTTAACGCTGACAACAACATACTGTGGATTTCCGTCATGCTAAAACCTTTGAGCACAAGTGATCAATTTTAGGATGCCATGATAATTTAAATATCATCAGTCCAATACACTCAGTATACAACATGGCAGATTTGTTGCATCGGTATTCCTCATAAGTCATCAACACGCTGGGGACCACAGAACCCAGACTGTCATTGTTGTTGTAAAGGGTCAGAATATGATAATATATAATGGGTATGCTTCTTACCGTGGTCTCCTTTGAAAACATACCCGAGCTAGACTGTTCAAAGACATCAACAACTTAAAAGCATGCCTGAAAAAGAGACGCTAGACAGCGTGTTCCTTTTTCTTTAAAGGTACGGTTTGGTAAGTTTACTGGACACAGGCTCTGTTATTTGTTGAAATCTCTTGATGTCCTGACAGCTACCATTAAATAAATGCTCTGGCAAATAAAATAAAATAAATCCATTTACTCTGGCTGTTGCTGGCCTCTAACTGGTTAATACGCTGGTGCTCTCTACTATTATTTGGGTCAAATGAAAAATCTGGATCAGGCTCTCTGTCTGTGAACCTACATACCTAGATGTGGTTTGCACATGGTACATTTTTTGTTTTTTTTAACATTTTCATGCTACAAGTGAAAACCATGAAAATTCCCATCTGAAACCACTGGTATTGCATGTGAAATGTATGGGACTACATGTTAGATCTATGCAAATTAATGTATGGAATTACATGTAAAACCCATAGGATTACATATGAAACCTATGGGGTCACATGCAAAACCTATGGGATTGGATATGAAACCAACTGGACAACATATGAAACCTATGGGATTACACGCGAAACCTATGGGATTGGATATGAAACCAATTGGATAACATGTGAAACAGTAGGATTTCAGTGGGCGGCTCTAGCTCAGCTAGAGGTCTGAAGGTCGCTGGTTTAAATCCCAGCTCTGGGATGAGCTGAGCTGCATATCAAAGTGTCCTTGAGCAAGATACTGAACCCCAACTTGCTCCTGATGTGCAGTTACCACCTTGCATGGCAGTGTCGACCATCGTCGACCTTGCCCAGAGTCAGCTGGGATTGGCTCCAGAAACAACCCCGCCACCCCATAAAAGGGATAAAGCGGTTACGGCCAATGACATGACATGACAATAGGATTTCATGTAAAATGTATGGGATTACATGTGAAACCTATGGGATTTGTGATTAACCTGGCCTCACTGACTGCTGCCCAAACATGCATATTTGTTCAGCAATTTGGGTGAAAATGGATCTACTGTATGCATCAGATGCTAATGTGTTATAATAAAGATGCTGTATGCCTACAGAACACAGCCTGTGAGCCTGTTTTTCAGCAGCTAACCGAGTAGCATAAAGCACTTGGCAGAAACTCAATATAGCACTACAGAGTAACTGGATAGTCTTCTCTGTGTGAGGTACATTTGTTTGGTTCATTATATTATTGTGGCATTTTTATTGAATCTTTTATTAAAAGAGAGAAGATTTCACTAAAATGTCACACGAGTACCTCACATTACCTGTCATATTTTTTAAGCACAAAGTGAACATAACAGCAAGCCATTTGGAGCTACTGAGGATAAAACAATTATTTACAGTATAATGTCATAAAAAAGGTATAAATCAATGTGCAGCATCAGTAAACCTGTTACTCTAAATATACTGGTTTCATTGGAAAAAGAAGAGTCTCTTCTCTGCTGCAAAAAATAATGCAAGGGTTGCTTGCTTCGTTTGCAACGAAAGACAACGTAGGAGCATCTATACATCCTGTTTGAAACTAGACAACATAGGCAGAAACAACAAAACCAGCGGGGGGCTTCTACATGCACATAATGGCCAATGTTAGCATGGTTAAATGTCAGCAAAGGTAAAGGCAGTGCAATGGGAAGGAAGGGAAAATAACCAGGTGACATAACCCCTGATTTCTTTTTGTGGAAATGTTTCCTGATGGTGGTCACCCAGTCTTGAACCCTTGTTCACAATGAAGAGATACAGACAGTTATTAAGTTACAATTTAATGACAATCTTTTTCAAACCATCCTACTTTGCTGAGAATCCTGCACTCTTCACCATGACAGGCTCATTCTTGTTCGCACTAAAGCGAAGGCCGAGCTGGGCTTTAGTATAGAAGCTCCAATCAACACTATCTGAGCCAGAGCACTCCAGCTTGGTGAATGAAAACATTTCAAAAAACATTTCCAGTTCTTCCCTGAGCAGAATGTTAGGCTATCTTATATCCAAAGGCAGGTCAAACATTCTGGATTACTATGTTGGGCCTCACCCCACATTGCTCAAACAAAGAAGGGGCCTAAAAGCCTAACTGCTAGAGTCCTTTCAAAATCAGGAATTTAAGAGCAAAGGAACTGAGCCAACGCCCAAAAGGTCTGGCAAACTGCAATTAAAGGTACTGCCTACCCCCAAAACTTTCACTTGTTCCCTATTGGATTAAAGTGGACGCCCACCATAAAACTCTGACAAGATGACCATGAGGTCATTTTAAAGGTCAGGAGAACCTTCTGCACATCACATAACATAATGCTGTGAAGAGACTCCGGTTTGATTCAGAATTTACCGTTAGGGTGTACTTTGATAAACGTCTTTCAAATTCGCTTGACCTAGGCTCCAGTTCCTTAGTAGCTGGATGAGACAGAGACTGTTTTTGCTTTTCATTTTTCTTTATTGCTTTTTGGATTCACTGAGGAATACTGCACAACCCAACTGTTTCTCACCACCTGCACAAGGAAGAAATTATCTTCAGTAGGAGATGGAACCACTGAGGTCTGGTCCTTCCATTTGATCGATCCCGTTATGTGATCGCAGCCTGAATTCCAGGTATATGATTCAGCAGAATCAGATCATCACTCCTGAATTCGTGCTCTCCTGTGACTTCGCCAAGTCACGTTCGGCATCACTGTAGTCTCTCTACTTTTGGGAGTTTTCCATGGGTTGGAAATGGACATGGGGGGGTGTAGAACATGACCAGGGAGTGGACAAAAGTGTTCTATCCATAGATTTATTTCTTGTTTGACATTAAATACAATTTATTCAAAAAAAAAAAAAAAAAGGAAAAAGGAAAAAAAAAACAGAGGACAAATCACGCCAATTCTTGGTTATTCAATATTGTCTCTTATAGACCGAGAGTTGCTTTTACTACAGTATAAATTTCTCTGCCTTAATTGTATTGGTTTAATTGCAGAGTGATGGTTTTGGATACATGTTTATCATCATAGTAAAAAAAAAACACTAGAGACATCCTGTTGACATCCAGCACTTCACCAGTGTGCTAATGGTGCATCAGATGTAGTGATGTTACAGTACACACTGTCCAGGCACAATTATGCATTGCTTGTTAAAATTTGGTGTGCAACCATTACCAGACTGTAGCAAAATGATCATATAAGTCTCTGTCCTTAAGTCTCCACAACTTCTACTGTAAATCAATAGGCGTGTTGGAGACAGACGCATTAAAGATACTCATGAAATCATAGAGAGACATAACTGTCGGATTTTGTAGTGGTGTAAAAGATTATTTTATAAACCCTCGTATTTTTTTGTAGATCATTAGCAGTCACTTTTAAATTGCAATACAACTATTAAACTCAGTCTTTTTCCAAGATATCAGCAATTGCTTTGGCTTGTAAAGAAGTTGAATATATCTGACGAAAACTGTAAAAATAAATCATGAAACAAAACAAAACAACACACAGAGAACTTGACACATTTACAATTTCCATTTGCATTTTATTCATTGTGTGGATCATTGAAATGACAACTGAAGCCGATCACTTTTATGCATGGAAATCATGGTGACCGTATTTGAGATGCCGTTCATTCATGTTCAAACCTCCACACATCGCAGACCAGAAAGAAATATATATTTCAAAATTGTTTTGCGATCTAACTCCCAATACAAGACACAAATATACAACAAAGGATCATAAGAATTTTCCATCTTATTCACAAAGTAGTAACGAAACATCCTCCTGTTTTAATGCTTCACACTGGAGTACACGCATTCATTGTTGGTGTTGTTCCTCTGTCTTCTTGATCTGTTGGGCAGGTTGACACTTAAAGCTGCATAATGGAGGTTGTCTGTGTCTCTGTGACCCTGGTAACAAAATATTAGAATTAGAAAAAATGATTAAATAATTACGGTGTCTCAAGAAAATGGGTAAATTTTCTGTCAACAATGTTCTGTTCACCTCTGCATTTGATGTTGAGTGAGCTGAAGATCTCAGTTCAGTCTCTGGTGGGGAAACACAATTTCTTTTTTGTTAAAATGCCAAATTCAATAACTAACTGCTGGCAGATATATAAAATGGCCGTACCTGAGTAGCTTACTCTCTTCTTCATCTGGTACACTGAGAAAGCCAGTAAAACGACCAGGATGGTGGTGAATGTCAAAGCTCCGCTCAAGAAATACACCAAGACAGGAGAGTCACCTTTGTCTGCAGAGAGAAAGATATCAGAAACAAAACTCTTCTGACATTTTCTTTTTTCATTCTGTTTGATGAAGGACAGTATCTTCTAGAGAGTTACTCACCCTCAAAGTCCAGCGTGGTCCCGTTTCCAAACAGCATGTGTCCACATGAAGCAACAACACAGTCATAGGTCCCAGCATGAGAACGATTCAGGCTCCTCATTGGCAAGTTGTAGACACAGGTGTGTGTTTGTGTCTTATCTCTGCCTCCATTGATGGAAATGAGTCCTGGATGAGATTCTTGAGAGTGTTTGAACCAGTAAACACTGTGTTCTCCATCACAGGTCCCAGTGTGTACTGTACAGTTCAGAGTCACAGAGCCTCCTGGCTGGATGATCTCAGATGCTGACTGATGGACCGAGGCTGGGATGTTCAAACCTGAACCCTTCACACTGACAAAAAATCCTGCTGCAAATACAACATCCACTGAATCCCTTCTTGCACAGTAGTAAAAAGCTGAGTCTGAAAAGCGTACATCTGAGATCCGAAGGTGATTTTTACCAGTTTCTAAATCCAGTGCAAACCGTGGATTGTTCTTGTATTCATCATGAAAAGTGCCGTTTTGAGTGAAAAAAAAAGATGTAGAGATGACCCTTGGTTTCTCTCCCAGATTTTGCTTGTACCAGAAAATCTTAGTTGAACCGATGCGTTCATAGACACACTGTAAAGTCAGCATTTTACCAACAGTAACTGATATAACACTATTCTCCTGATGTTGAAACGAGAATTTCCGATAAGTCCCCTGCCCTGAAGGGAAATAAGAGACAAAGCAAAAGCACAGTGAACTTTATATGACAGAATTCAACACATTTGGTACATCGAAAAATCATTTCAAGTCATCATACTCCATACAATTTAGGATTACGAAAAACCAAAACTCACCAGTTTTCCCCAAGAACAGACACACTAGAGAGAAGACAAACACTGGAGAAGTCATCGTGCTCAAACTACCGTGTTGAGTGAAAAACACCCTCAGGCTCTCTGCACTCTTCACAGACAAGACTGCGTTTGATTGGCCAAGCTGAAGTGACATCTATTGTATGCACCATAAAGGAAGCATGATCACATGATAACTGCCACCTGCCCTGTTATTTGATTCCTTGAATCACATGTTGAGTATATGTATAAACCGCTGTGGATAAATTGTTGTAAGAGTCTGGATTGCCTAATAATTTATATTTACTTGTAAAGTGCTTTTGGAACCATACAAATAAAAAGATAAAAACTGTGCAAAAAAATAGGGTCATCACAGTTTAATTTACTGAAGTTAAGTCGAGTTCAGTTATGGCAGATCATAAAATACAGCAATACTGTAACCTTATCTACAGGAAATGAAGGCATGCACCAGGAAGTGACAAGAAAGGTCTTATTTTTGCAATGCCGCTAATGTGTAAAGTTCAGGTTTAGCGATGTGATCTTTTTGTGTTACAAAAGTGAATTGGCTGTCAAACATGACACCGTGATTGAGATACAATGAAGATACTGGAGTGTTGTCAGTGGTCAAATTTAGTTTGCTTGCTTCATTCTTAGTTGAGAAAAGTCTGTCAGAAAAGACTGAGAACTTGAACAGTTGAGTTTTTGGAAACTCTGCTGCATTCACATTTTGCTATCCCTCAAGTTAGCAGTGTGTGTGCGAGGGGAGTCATATAAGGGTTGTTTGATATGTAAATGTGTGTGTCATCTGCATAGCATGGAATGCGAGACTATAATTTCCTTGAGATTTGGCCAAGAGGCAGCATGTTCATTTTGAATCAAAGTGGATATAGAGCATAACCTTGTAGGACTCCTCAGTTCGCACTCACACTTGGCCCAGTTGCTCTACACCATACCGAAGCATGATAACCCTCGGGTGCTGCCATTCACGTGGACGCCACTTGACACACACCACCCACCCAAACACTGACGTGGACCACCTAAACTACCTCCTATCATCGACAATCAGAGATGACAGTGGCCTCCCAGTAGCACAAAAACTGGCTGTGAGTGACCTGAGGAACATGGCAAAGAGCCCAAGGCGTTGATCTGATGCCTAAATTCCACAGATCCCAATCTGACAAGCATCTGTGGGATGTTCAGGAACAAGTCTGATCCATGGTAGATCAACAGCCAATTTCCCAATGCCACACACCACATGATAATCTCATAAGACTTGTGTCTCTGCATTGATGCATCATAGCTGTTTTGGTAACAAAAGGGAATCTACGCATGATAATGCAAGTGGCGTTAATGTTGTGGCTGATACATATTACAGGTTTAAATCTGTCATTTCATTTGATGACTACAGAACTTCATAATGTATGCAAGAGTTCACATTCACTCCACCCTTACATCCTGCATGAAAACCACAAAGCCTGCTGTGCTTAAAGAGGCATAAAGCCTGTATGAAGGAAAGAGATCAACGGGTCTCAAATAATGACTTAAAGGTAGTGAACAGTAGCTAAAAGAGCCTCAGGTTCTAAAAGGATGGTGTCTGATTGCCTGCAGTGAGGATCTGAGTCTCCTAATACATGTAACTTATTAAATGTATACTGGTGTTTCCCACACGTATATTTTAATCGGGCAGGCCCAAGTATTTATTACTTTTCTTTTTTAATCTGTCTGTGTTAGCCATGGACATTATTTTTAATCCTCAAACAACTCACTTTAAAAAAAAACATTTAACCACCCTGAAAGATCTGATGTTTTAAGAGCAAGTCTTGAAAATCTGGATTTTTTTTTCTCTTTCTCAACATTTTTCCATTTTCAACTTTGTTACCATTAATGGAGCATCCATTTAATACATTCTTAAGGAAATGCGGAAAATACTTATTGATAGGTTTCTTTACTCAGTGATGACGCAAAATGTACATAGAAATGAAAAAGAATAGAAGATGAAAGACATATATCACTGATTTGTGTTGGTGCCTATAGCCAAAGAGGAGTGTTTGATTAAAAAAAAGAAACATCTGTGCTAAATTTACTGGTATATTAAGTTAAGATACATGTTTTTGATGAGAAAACAAAGTAACAGTGAAACCACCAGGATGCAAAGGTACACTGCGAAACCTTACCACAAAGAAGCAACAAAGAGACATCAGAGGATCTACATGTACAGCCCCCCAAGAGATTCTTAGAAATTGACAACTTACTCATGCAATGCAAATAAAACAGTTCTACTGCTTCACACTGGAGTACACACATTCACTGTTGGTGTTGTTCCTCTGTCTTCTTGTTCTCTTGGCCTGGTTAACACTTAAAGCAGCGTAATGGAGGTTTTCAGCCTCTTCGTAACCCTGGTAACACATTTTATAAAGAGTAGATCACAATTTGGTTCCTATAAACAAATGACCACAAGACAGTTGATAACAAAAGGTGGCTAAAGAACTATTCAGCGCTTAATCAGAACCGCACTCACCGCTGCATTTTCTGTGGAGGAAGGTGGACATCTTGCTTGAGACTCTAGTTAGGAAACAGAAAATGTTTTAATCCCAAGCAAAATTGAGAGAACACTAGCTGCCAGATCAACAAAATAAAAGGTCCAGTTACCTGTAGACAGGCAGCTGTTTCTCTTCATCTTGTACACTGAGAAAGCCAGTAAAACTGCCAAGATGGTGGTGAATGTCAAAGCTGCACTCAAGAAATACACTAAGACGAGACTGTCCACCTTATCTGTAGAGAAGAAGACATTAGAAAGAGGCTGCAGCGTGTTTTCATCCGAGGGTATGTGTGGAGGTAATACAGCGAGGAGAATCCATTTTATATACGCCCAAAAGCTACACATTGACAGTCTGTACAGCATATGATCCTCTATCATTAAACCCTTTATAAGAATAAGTAAAACACTCTAATGGGGGAGCAAGCATTGACTTTTTTTTCTTTTTTTTTTTTTTTTTACTGATCCTCAGATTAGCAATTTATAACAGTGAATTACTCACCCCTGAAATCCAGCTTGGTCCCGTTTCCAAACACGACGTGTCCACATGAGGCAACAGCACAGTAGTAGGTCCCAGCATGAGAAACCTTCAGGCTCTTCATTGTCAAGTTGTAGACACAGGTGTGTGTTTGTGTGTTGCCTTTCCTCTCACACTGGTCATTCCTGCCTCCATGGGTGTAAATGAGTCCTGGATGAGATTCTTGAGACTGTTTGAACCAGTAAACACTATGTTGTCCATCACAGGTCCCAGTGTGTACTGTACAGTTCAGAGTCACAGAGCCTCCTGGCTGGATGATCTCAGACGCTGACTGATGGACCGAAGCTGGGATGTTCCAACCTGAACCCTTCACACTGACAGTAATGCCCTCTAAAAATTGTAAATCGTATGCATATAAACTCGTGCAGTAGTATGTAGCAGAGTCTGAAATGTTCAGATCAGTGATCGTCAAGTGATTTTTGCCATTTTCTGTATCCAGTGTGAAGCGTGGATTGTTCTTGAATTCATCATAAAAAGTGACTTTTTTTTCGTACTTGTAGTAATTAGAGATGAGCCTTGGTATTTCACTGAGACTTTGTTTATGCCAATAAAGCCTTGCAGGAACATTAGCTTTATAGAAACACGGCAAAGTTAACCGGTCCCCAGTTTTAACGGACATAAATCTTCTCTCTTGATGAACAGATGATGAGAGTTTCAGATCAGTCGTCTGAGCTGAAATTAAATAAGAGCAGTTAATAGTTGGTGTAATGTCACAATTCTGGGTTATCACTAAAATATGATTCACATTTGTTTGATACCATACACTACACTAGATTAAAGTCACAAATAGCAACTCACCCATTTTCATGAAGAACAACCATGTTAGAAGACAGAGAGCAAACACTGGAGATGTCATCGTGTTCAAGCCTCTGTGCTGAATGAAAGAGCATCGATGGTGTCTCTACCCTTCAGAGACAAGAATGAATTTGATTGGCCAATCTACAGTGACACTCTATGTCCCTATATAGGGAGCATGATCACATGCTCACTGCAATCTATCGTGTTAAGTTCTGGGTTTTGTAAAGACGCTCAAGCGGTAAGAGCTATATGAAGAACATTACTCCTCCATTGCTCGTGATTTAATTTATATCCCAAAAACAAAAGCATATCTTGTGATCCGGCATAAACAAGCAGTAACAAGATCAATATCTAGTTAAAAACTGATGGTCATTATGTTTAACATGTACCAAAACAAAGATCTAAGCCATTCATCCATAGCTTTTACTATATGCAAATACTCAACTCTCTTTTCAAGCTGTAGTGCAGTGAAACAACGCACTGTGCTGTGTGATTTTTACAATTAATGTAAAACGTACAGTACTTTTATCATCGTAACATAAATTCCAGTCATCAAGTCCCCATGAATAGGCACTCAAAATAAGATCTTTCCTATTATTCCAATTCAGTATAATCTGACTAGAACGCTAAGTTGAAGCACTGTCAAAGCTGACCTGAAAGAAGGTTAAAATTGGTCTGGCTGACTTCAGCCAAATTCTCACTTCCTCAGTCACAGTCTTTGCCATTCTCTCTCTGTCCACCAGATGCCCCCTGATTTTTATTTTTGCTCAAACACCGCAAGTTCCTCTTGGATGGCTTCTTGATTTGTGCTTTTACATGTGATTCTTGAATACCTGTCTACTTGCCTCGTGGACCTGGAAGCTTTGAATTAGATTGTTGTAAGTAAATCACTGATCAGCGTTAGTTCTGCCTGCATTGTCTACTCCTGTGGTCCTGCTCACACTGTTTTATGACAGTATGAACTGGCCAAACATGGATGCATGAGATGATTTACACCTATCACAAACTTGCAAAGTGTTGCTGCAACACACTCAAAAGCCAGGCTTGCCTGGCAGAAGAATGAGCTGAAACCGAGGAGGGGTGTAGTCTTCATACAGCTTCCTAGTTAGCTAACCTGCAGCATGCTTGCCATCAGAATGATAGTGACCAGCCTTCACCCTAGTTGGCTAGCCTCCAGTCTGCACATCAGTCCGCCATCAAAAAGCCTTCACTCCAGTCAATTAGATCTGGGTGAACCCGAAGCTATCCCACTATCTGTTTTCTGGTCCTGCCTTTCGTGAGCCCTATCCTACCCTGCTCAATAAACTGGAGCCACCCACCCAAATCCAGCAATCACTTTTTTTAGAGGAACTGCATGGTCACTTCACTATGTCGCATGGAAGCTAAGATGTGTCGTAACAGCATCTAGAATGAACTATCGAAATCACCCTTGCCTACCCATACTGACACCCAGCCAGACCTTTAGATGGCAGTCCCCGCAAACCCGTAGCCAGACCTTCAGTTTCCCAACTCATACTTGTCCGACACCCTTCTCAAGCTCTCAGCTCATTGAGGACAGTAGCGAGTTCTAGTCGCTAGCCTGTAATCCACACACTGGATGCTTATCCACCATCCTACACCAACGCACAGCTGAATGTTCTGAAACCAACAGCTGCTCCTTGCCACCTGCACTGTTACCAGCCTCCAGAGCGGTTCTGTGTATCTCCCAAGAGTGGCTCTGCCCTCCCTCCTGGGCAGTTCTGCCCATCTGAATGTCTAGCTTGTTCTGAAGAGTGGTCGCCGGCCTTTAGAGCGGCCCCATCTGAGTCACCTGCATCCAGGTTATTGTCAAGATCTGCACCGTCGTTCAGCCCCGCCTCCTGGTTGCTCACAAGCCCTGCTCCATACGTCTATCTTGACTATAGACTGTCCATCTTGTGTTGTGTGTGATGGTGATTCTGCTGCTGGGAGCAGAGGAGACCGAAACAGATCTGTCACTCTTTACCTTTTTTCCTCTTTGTCAGCCGCTCTCAGAAGATGGAGGATCTAGGCTAATAAAGTACATTAAAATTGACTAAAATTGGACTCTGCAGGTAACACTGCATGTCATCTGTTTCAGTTTCATCCATGGTTTATTTCCACATTGTGAACATTCTGTCTTTTCAATGCTCCTTCTTTATGATCTTTATGATTTATTATTATTTTACTTTTTTTATTTGTTTTTTTTATTTTTTTGTGTACCCGTGATATTTTCTTGTAAAGCTGACCCACAGGTGCATTCCGCATCACTAGTGCCCAGACAAAAGAGGCCAGTTTGAAAACGTCATTCTGTCTTCTTGCACTGTCACTCAGTGTGTGGAAGTAATTGAAGAATTGGATGCTGAATGGTCAGACAGAGCAGATGAGCAGATTTATATGTATTTCCAATGTGCTTAATGAGAGCACAGATGTCAAAGACACCACCAAGCTACTTATTTTCATTTGAGGGATCAATGACAGTTTTGAAATAGCGGAGGAGTTTCTTGCCATGGCGATTGGGCCTGTAAGACGAGGTACGCTATATCAGGATGCTCTGAGGGACTGAACTTGCCATGGACTACATTGCTGAACGTGACCACCTTATTGGGGAAAAAAAAAACCAGGCTGCTGCACAGGAATCAGGACCGGGTAAGAGAGGCCAGCCCTAACTTAGATTTGATTGTCCTACTCCAAGTCTCAAGTCTTAACCTTTAAGTCTCAAGCAAGTCCCAAGTTAGTGTGATGAAAATAAAGCAAGTCAAGTCATTGCTATTACTCAAGCAAGTCAAGTCGAGTCATTGCTAAGGTCAAACATGTCACAAGAAGTTTGTATGAATGTATTCTTCATATCTGTAGACACAGTAGACAGAAGAGGGCGGTTAGTCAATAATACGATGTAATTGCATAGCTGATCAATTTTCACATTTTTTTTTCAAACCCAAGAATAAGATTAGATTAATATCAACGCTGGAACTGCACCATACTGCACATCCTGACAGCTGAGACTGAAAATCATAGGACATGTCTTTTCTGTCCTGAAATGTGTGTTTCTCTTCTGTAAAAGACATTATACATTTCAGAGGCGATGTCTTTACACATTTGGGCCCCCCTCTCCTTTCAAATGGGACAGAGCTCTGTGAGAAACAGTAGGAGAGACACATTACACATCCTTGTGTAAATCCGTGTTGCCACTCGATCATGTTGCCAAGACAGTGGTAAAACTTGTGATCTTCATCTGGGCCTTAAGGCGTAACTATTGCTTGCACAGTGCGACCCTGCTCTCAAAAAAAGGGTTCCAAATGCACATAGAGGATAATTGTTTCGTTTTGCCTCCGTGTATGTGTGCAAAACTTTTTCTGTGATGAACTTCAACAACTCACTTTACATATCACGACTGACTGATAAACACCCGTCCTATGTGCTGCAAATTTCAACATCAGACATGACACTCGACTTGGATGGATTTGCAAAGAGAAGCGACTGTCTCAGCTGTTTCCATTAGGCTAAATGACTTGGATAGGCGTTGGCTTTACACGTTGTCATTCATGGATATTTTACGGTTGTATTCATTCTCATAGGATAGTGACAGTTACATCGGTTCTAAGGTTCGAGTCAGTTGCTTGAGTAATAGTAATAACAAGAACAGACAATGAGTTGAGTAAAATGAATGAATATTTAATTGAAAATGACGATGCATTTGTTCATAGTGTCTGTGAATATGTCCTCTAATGGTGAACATTACATTTTGACCATTGTTACACAGTCAGACTCAAGTCCATATTTTGATGTAATGCAATGGGTTTTATCAGTGACCTGTGCAGTAGAACATATGAGGCAATTGGCAAGGTAAAAATCAAATTAAAGTTGAAACCCAAGAGTTCCCTAGTTTTACACATACAGCTGTAAAATATTTTGCATTTTGAAACATGTAACCAGGCGAAGTAGCCATTAAAGGTGGATTTATAAATCTTGTTCATCTTAACAGTTGGTGCTACTATGGGGGCCATCTGAGTCACCCGCAGGGCACCTTAAACAGTCTCATCATACACGTAACTTCTTAAATGTATACCAGCATTTCCCACACATATACTCGACCCATTTTAGCGTTTAATTCTTTATTCTTTTAACCAGTCCATGCGATTGAAGGTAATTCATTTCAAATAGTAATGGCTGCATTGGCCATCGACAGCATTTTACATCCTTATACAAGTAACTCAGCAAACGTAACTAATACCTAATAATAACAGTAGAAATAATAATAATAATAATAATAATAATAATAATAATAATAATAATAATAATAATAATAATAATAATAATACCAATGCTTGGGAGCATCCATTAAACAGTTTTTGGGAAATATGGATCATAAAAGCTTGTGTATTGATTTGTAAATGTTGTTTCATCTGCATGAAATGTGTGTTGAAAAGGCTGTTCAGAGGTGAACATTTTTTTGTTAGACCATTGCTGATGTACTGATGAGGTCAGTCACGTGCTTTGGTGGCACTTCCAGGGATCGAACACAACACAAAGTTTCATTGATCGATTTATTGGATCATTGATGGCGCAAAATCGACATGGAAATGATAATGAATGAAAGATAACAGACATATAATACCACTGATATGTGTTGGTGCTCAAAGCCTGACACCGTACTCATGCAATGCAAAAAACATACAGTTCTAGAGCTTCACACTGGAGTAAACACATTCATTGTTGGTGTTGTTCCTCTGTCTTCTTGTTCTCTTGGCTCGGTTAACATGTAAAGCAGCATAATGGAGGTTTTCAGCTTCTTGGAGACCCTGGAAAACAAGATGTATAAAGAGTAGATCACAATTTGGTTCCTAAAAACAAATGTCCACAAGAGTTCATCAGAATTGCACTCACCGCTGCATTTTCTGTGGAGGAAGGTGGAGAGCTTGCTTGAGACTCTGGATACGAAACAGAAAATCTTGTTTTGATCCCAAACACAAGACCGATTAAAAAAAAAAAAAAAAAAAAAAAAAGGAATGATAAAAGTTCCAGTTACCCGTCGACTGGTGGCTATTTCTCCTCTTCATCTTGAACA
Source organism: Sparidentex hasta (assembly GCA_030272975.1). Lineage (NCBI taxonomy): Eukaryota > Metazoa > Chordata > Actinopteri > Spariformes > Sparidae > Sparidentex > Sparidentex hasta. The sequence goes on from JARJLU010003463.1 coordinate 17,081, forward strand.
CTGAGATAGTCAGCAAAACCACCAGGGCGGTGGTGAACGTCAAAGCGCCACTCAAGAAATACACCAAAGCGAGACAGTCCACCTCATCTGTAGAGAGTAAGACATCAGAGACAGAGCTTGCAGTGTGTTCTCTGTTTACATCCACAGTTTGGTATGCAGGTATTATGGCTAGACAAATCCATTTTAAATGCACAGCCCAAAGCCCCACATTTACAGTCAACATATTTACAACATATGATCCTCTATACAAACGAAAAACACACAACCATCGTGTTTTACTAGTCCTCAGAATAGTTACTTTTAACAGTGAATTACTCACCCTTAGAGGCCAGCTTGGTTGCGTTTCCAAACAGTATGTGTCCACATGAGGCAACAGCACAGTAGTAGGTCCCAGCATGAGAAAGATTCAGGCTCTTCATTGGCAAGTTGTAGACACAGGTGTGTGTTTGTGTGTTGTCTTTCCTCTCACACTGATCATTCCTGCCTCCATGGGTGTAAATGAGTCCTGGATGAGATTCCTGAGAGTGTTTGTACCAGTAAACACTGTGTTCTCCATCACAGGTCCCAGTGTGTACTGTACAGTTCAGAGTCACAGAGCCTCCTGGCTGGATGCTCCCAGATGCTGACTGATGGACTCGAGCTGGGACGTTCAAACCCGAACCCTTCACGCTGACAGTAATGTCCTCTAAAAACGTCAAATCGTTTGCATAGAACTTTATGCAGTAGTACGTAGCAGAGTCTGAAATGTTCAAATCAGTGATCATTAAGTGATTCTTGCCATTTTCTGTATCCAGCGTGAAGCGTGGATTGTTCTTGAACTCATCATAAAAAGTGACATCTGTTTCATACTTGTAGAAATTCGAGATGAGCCTTGGATGCTGTCTTAGAGTTTGTTTATACCAGCGAAGTCTTGGAGGAAAAACATCGTCTTTAGAGAGGCACTGCAAAGTCAAGTTGTCCCCAGTTGTAACTGATGCAAATCTTCTCTCCTGACGGCCAGATGAAGAGAATTTCAGATCAGCCGTCTGAGCTGAAATTAAATGACAGGCAAAACAAATGAAAAGCTGATGGAATGTAACAAATCGGGGTAACCAGTAGAATATATGAGAAGCGTTTGTTTGAGAGATTACACTAGATTGAAGTCACAAAGAGCAACTCACCCATTTTCACCAAGAGCAACCATGTGAGAAGAAAGAGAGCCAACACTGGAGATGTCATCGTGTTCAAGCTGCTGTGGAGAATGAAAGAATGTCAATGGTAACTCTACCCTACAGAGACAAGACTGAATTTGATTGGCCAACCTAAAGTGACACTCTGTGTCCCATAGAGGGAACATGAGCACATGATCACTGCCATCTGTCCAAGTTCTGGGTTTTGAATGAAACGAGTGATATGAGAACATTACGGCTCCTTATTGGATCTTAAATCTTGAATCAAGCAAAATCTTTATTTCCAATATATACACAGCAGTAACAGACAGTTCATTGCATATATGCTCAGTGTCCAGGTAAACACTCTGGTCATTATGTTTAACAGAGATTTGAGCCGTCCATTGCTATTATTATTTACTGATATTCAACACTCTGTGGGCTGCGGTAGAGTGAAGCAAGACTGTAATGTGTGATGCATTTAAAACGTGAGAAGCTTTGAGCGTCATAATCCTCCTTTTCGCATATGTCATTTGTCGCATATGTCTTTTTATCATTTTATTTTGCTTCCTCAAAATCTTCATTTCCATATGATGTTGTGCAAATAATTTGTTAAATAGCAATCAGGAAGCCATGTTCTATTTGCATATTCGGAATAAAAAAAGAAAAAGAAAAAAGAAAAATAATCAAAATTCTATTGATCTAAGCCAGCATGATTACCCTAAATATGATCTGTTCATATTCCTCCAACTAAAACATATTCTGACTAGCACTGTGAGTTTGAATTATCATCATATGTGACCTGATAAAGAATCTGTTGTTTTGGATCTGTATTGCAAGGGGTTTTAGGATTTAGGGACATTATCTGAGTGCAATCAACCTCACATCCTGCAGAGTGGTTTGCATCTTTTTGCTGCTTAGAACGACTAACAGTGATAATTTCTTTGAGGTAATGAATGATCTAGCTGACCTGCGCACGCTCCTTTACAACCCTAAATGTTTTAGCGGCGTAGCTCCGGCCTATCAAAATCTGCTTTTGTCCCTCTCTTCAAGCCACATTCTTACTTCCTCTTCCTCAGACAGTCATTATTCATGTTCTGTCCACTAGATGCCCTCAGATTTGCATTTCCTGTCTGGGTCATCCCTCCGAGCCCGGCTCCATGGATCTATCTGTACTTCCTCAGGCAGCCTGCCTCAGTGTCTCCTGCTCCAGCTCCCATGCCATTTATCTGAGATCCCCGGCTCGATTCTTCGGTTAGCTTTGTGCTTATGGAACTAAATTATTTGTTCCTTGATTACCTGCCCATCTGTCTGTCTGTGTGCCTTATAGTCCCACTCTTGTCCTGCTCACACGGGTCGTGAACCTGACCAACAGCTAATGCTAACAGGTAGAAATAGTCAGAAACTCTCAGCTCCTGTCAAAGGCCTCACACCGCCCTGTTAATCTGTCCGTCTGTGAAACTACAGCATTTAGCTTAGTTAACTTAGCTGTGTACTGCACTGTTGTGCAGTGTGTAGGGTGTGGCCATCCTGTTTCTCTTGCAGTGTGTGTGCATGTGTGTGTGTGTGTGTGTGTGTGTGTGTGTGTGTGTGTTTGTATTGTGGATGTTCAATCTTGTGCCAAAAAATGTCAAAACCTCTGGAATAATCACCAAAAATCAAAACTTTGTCACTCACTTCCGAAACTGGAGTGGGTGAGGTCGCCGTCATAACTGTGGAGGGAGTTACCTCTGTATTGAACAAGCACACACATGATGCTTGAAATGTTTGGCACTTTTATTTGATCATCAACAACATAAAATTCACATACAAAAATATGGCATGATTTGACTGGGTATCGACATTGAATTTAATGAAAAATAGAGAAAGAAAGTACGTGAGGTAATCTTGATCCTAAAAGCAGCTTCTATAGCGATTTTGACCTTAAAAGTATAACAAAGTACCTAAAAAGTATTCCAGATATAAAGATTTTTTTTAGATCAATTTTAATCTGAATTTGCTTTACAAGATTACAATTTCTTACTCAAAAGAACACATGTCCAGTTCTACTGCTTTACACTTAGGTACACGCATTCGCTCCAGGTCTGATCCCTTTGTCTTCTTGATCTCTTCGTCAGGTTCACGCTTAAAGCAGCGTAATAGAGGTTGTTTGCGTTTTGGTAACCCTGGCAACAAATAATACATCGCATATAGTTATTTTGCTATTCACAGAAAACATGTATCGTGCAGTAAAACTATGCGTCTGAATAGATCAACAGTTTTTACTCACCTCTGCACTTGCTTTGGAGGGAGCGGAACATCCCAATCGAGACTCTGAATAGAAGAAAAGCTTTTTATTCAAAAGTCACGTTTATTAAGTACAGGCTGCCACACACGGACAGTGTTAGTCACCTGAGGTTTCGCAGCCGTTGCCCCTGTTCATCATGCACACCGAGAAAGCCAGTAAAACAGCCAGGATGCTGAAGAATGCCGAAGCTCCCCTCCAGAAATACCCGAAAGCATCCTCATCTGTACAGAACCAAACAGTGTTTTTTGCATTTTTTATTATTATTATTTTTTTATCCTGAAAATGTATTTAGGAAGTACGGTGAGTAATTATGAGATGGACTAACAGTTACTTACCATTTGTGTTCAGCATGGTCCCGTCTCCAAACAGTATGTGTCCACATGAGGCAACAGCACAGTAGTAGGTCCCAGCATGAGATCGATTCAGACTCTTCATTGGCAAGTTGTAGACACAGGTGTGTGTTTGTGTGTTGTCTTTCCTCTCACACTGATCATTCCTGCCTCCATCGATGTAAATGAGTCCTGGTTGAGATTCTTGAGAGTGTTTGAACCAGTAAACACTGTGTTCTCCATCACAGGTCCCAGTTTGTACTGTACAGTTCAGAGTCACAGAGCCTCCTGGCTGGATGATCTCAGACGCTGACTGATGGATCGAAGCTGAACCCGTCACACCGACGGTAATGGTCTCTGAAATTTCTAGCATGTTTAAATAGCACCTCATGCAGTAATAGGTAGCCGAGTCTGAAATGTGCAAATCTGCGATGGTCAAGTAGTTTTTGCCATTTTCCGTGTCCAGTGTGAAACGAGAGTTGTTCTTGAAGTCATTGTAAAAGGTGGCCTTTTTCTCATACAAGTAGTAAGTAGAGATGAGCTGTGGTTTCTGTCCTAGAGGTTGTTTATACCAGTAAAGCTTTGCAGCAATTTCACCTTTATAGAAACATGGCAACATAACGTCGTCCCCAGCTCTAACTGATACAAAATCACTGTCCTGATGAATAGATGAGGACTTTGGACCAGTTGTCTGAGCTGAAATGAGATAAAAGACAGAGCAAATGTGAATTAAATTTTCTTTTACAAAAAAATAATGGAAATCTTTGGATGATCGTACACTAGAGAATTGAGTTTTGATAACCAAAAAAAAAAAAAAAAAAAAAACGCTACTCACCCATTTGTCCCCCAAACAGCCATATGAGACAGACAGCAAACACTGAAGATGTCATCGTGTTCAGACTGCCATGGGAAATGAAACGAACGTAAGATGGCCCCTCTGCCCTTTAGCGACGAGCGTGTGTGTGATTGTGCAAGCTGAGGTGACAATGTGCTCTGCGTCCTATTTTTGTGCACCGCCTCATACAGTGTCAGGTTTGGTCCAAACGGTGAGGAAGCAGGTTGTATAGAATTTGACTTAAAATCAGTAAAAATAAACCTTTACATAACTTTAAAGTTGCGTGCATCTGGTCTCCCAGAGTTGACATTATTCTATGAATTTGACCTGTTGCATTTGAATCTTACTGTAGGCTTTAAGGCATATCTGTGCGAGAGGCACCCTTGCGTCCTGCTGAAAACCACAAAGAGGGGCCGCTCGAAAAGAGAAGACACTACAAAAAGCATGGGGAATAAAGGGTCATCACGCCACGAGTACTGCATGCTTCATTTATTTATTTTCATATTGATTACCAAAAGAGGGACAACACATTTCATCATGCGTAACAACTAGTGCCTCATAAAGGTTTTGGCCATGTAACATGTGGTCAACACTTGCTGCATGTGCACCTGCCTCTGTACGCTGGGCACAACACACAGGAAGTGTAGTTTCACATAAACTACCTACGTGATGCAACAGAGCGCACGGTTTCCTCAAGGTCTACCAAAAAAAGCTAGAGTGCATCTATTTCCTCCCTAGATTGTGTCACCGTCACACTCAAAACCAAAGTCCTTTTAGAGGAGTCTCGGCCCTCGGCAGCCATCTTTGGGCAGTTATTTTTGCTCTAAAAACGCCAGACCCCTGTGTAAATCAACATGGAGGATGCCATTTTTTCTCTTTCAACCTTTTCCCAGGTCATGCTTACAGGATGCTACGCACGTATAAGGGTTTCACATGGTTTCAGACATAAGTTCATACATGTGTGACCTTTAATAACAAAAAAATGTGCATGCAAGAACATATACAGGGGTGCTGAAAAAGCCACTGTTGGCAAAACAAAACAGACAATGACATCCTTAAAAGCTCATGTGTCTCTTGGGCAGCATCAATCTATCATCTAATCTTATCACCTCAGTGATAACAGAACAATGGGAATAAAAAATAAAAAATAAAAGATTCACCTCAAGATCTACATTTTAAATGTACTTTAAAAGTAACAAATACAGTCTTACTTAAGAAGTGGAAATGACACATGTCCAGTTCTACGGCCTCACACTGGAGTAGACGCACTCATTAACGGTGTTGCTCTCCCTCTGTCGTCCTGATCCGTCGCGCTGGTTAAAACTTACAGTCGCATAATGGACGCCGTCTGCCTCTTGGGAACTCTGGCAACGAAAAACAAGGTCAAAGTGTATTGCAGCAGTCTGACAAAAATCAAAAGAACGTCCACAAAGAAGGATTACATTTTGCGCGATGAAGTATTATTTGAGTGGTAATTCATTTGAGGGAGGAGAACTTACCACATCATTTTCTGTGGAGGGAGCTGACAATCTCGCTTGAGAATCTGAAGGAGAGAAGGACAAGTCCTTTTTTATTAATGAAAATCCATCGTCAGTGGTTACAGGAATATAGATTTGACTGCTTCACCTTGGAGTCTGACACTGTTTCTCCTCTTCATCTTGATCACTGTGCAAGCCAGTAAAACAACCAGGAGGGAGGTGAATGCCAAAGCTCCACTCAAGATGTACACTAAGACCTCACAGACCACCTCATCTGTGGAGAGATAGATGACAGAAACAGAGATTTAGCTTGTGTTTGTTATGTTTGATTGAGGTCTAATGTTCATCAGATGAGACAGCCTGTTCTAGAAAGTAACTCACAGTCCGGCTTGGTCCTGTCTTCTACCTCGACATTAATACTCCCATTCTTGTATGAAACTGAATATTCACAGGTGGAAGTAGCTGAGTCTGAGATGGTCAAATTTGTGATTGTCAGGTTAAGTTTGTCCACGGGTTCACCGTGAGAAGTGCCATTTATTGTAAAGTTGTGGCACGTAACGATGAGCCATAATTTCTGTCCACGAAGCTGTTTGTTCAAGTGAATTCTTGTAGCGAAACATGACAAAGTCAAGTTTTCCCCATTCATTTCTGACATCGGATTACCAGGCGAGCTGGACTGAGCAGGTCTCTGAGCTGTAATGAAATGGGAGACAAAGCAAACACACAGTTACTTCTTTGTGAAAGAGTTCAGAATAGTCATTACGTCAGAGACATAAGTTTGAGGAGCAGCCATACAAAACATGAATACCTGAATCAACAAGTTCAACTCACCCGCTATCCACAAGAACAAACATGTCAAATGGAAGACAAACTTCGGGGATGTCATCGCAACAAATTTGTGTGCCAAATGACATAAACTCGGTCTTTTCTCCGCTTCTCACAGACGAGACTGAGCTTGATTGGCCAGCCTGAAATATCTCTGTGCGATTTATAGGACACACGATCACGTGCTCACTACCAAGTTTGGTTTCTGAGGAGATTCACATGGTTAGACACAGACGCTTGAGAGAACATCCTCCTTGCATTGGACTTAAAAATAGAAAGCTCTTTATTAAATACAACACAAGTTACTATGGACAATACGAGTCCTTGCTTAGTGCATGGAAATGTGCTGGATGCCATGGTGTCATAAAGAAATCAAGCGATTTTGGGCAGATGATTCGTAAAATTGGTGAATAACTCGGAAAATGTTTTTCAGTACAGTACAACATACAGTTATGTTGTTACGTGTGTGCTTTAACAGCTGAAAAACATATTTAAGAGGTCAGAAAACCAAGACAATTTATCACTTCAGAGCAGTTGTATAATGTTAACCAGCCAACAGTGTCTTCAGAGTAGTTGTAATTCAGTTTGTTGTGTTTTACACAGGCAGACGAATGACTTTAAATAGCGCAGTTGTCACCTACTTATTTGAGGTTTGGTTAGCAATAGCTTGACAAAAAACCTGTGAATTTACGTTTCTATATATGTTTCACTTTAAAACTATGTCATGTTCACATTTAATGTGAAGGTCAAGTTTTGTTGTGTTTCCTAATGACATGTTGCAACCTTGACACTGTGATGTTAGACTGTACAATCTGGATATGAGGAACAGGTTCAGTCTGGCCTTAATAACCTTGCTATGACACCCTCAGTGTACAGTGTTGTAAGCCTTGTAAAAATGTGCACATGCATGTGTGTCATCATGTCAAAATGTGCTCCAGGAGACACTTTCACAGCAGTTTCGAGAGTATGTGTTTATGTGTACTACACCTGTCTGTGGGCAGAATGCGATAACAGCTCAACCGTGCAAGCTCTAGAAATGTTACTTTGGTTGAGATAAAAAAAAAAAAAAAAAAGTTAAGGCCAATTTGAGGATGGGTGTGGTCTAACTCATGAGTGCTGTCTGCTCATGTAGTAGTGCAGTGCAGCAGTGGGTGCTGAGTACTCTTGGCTGTCGATGGGGGTTGCAGGTGTGATACCGTCGCAGGACGGTCTTTAGGTCTATAGTTTCCTGAGTTAGTGCTGTAAGTGGGCCTGTGTGATGCAGGCGAAGAGTTTGTTGAGTATGGTTGGTCTTCGAAGGTAGCTCCAAAAACACAGGGTCAAAGGGTACACATTAGTTTACCAAACTTGTTTTATGGTATGTTTAAGATTTGACCCAACATTGGGTCCTAAAATAACATTCAAATGGACACAAAAACAGATATAGCACTTTCATAAGTAATTCTGTGTCATAGTGCGAACACATTTGAACCGAGCTGAAAACCACATTCATCACTGCACTGACAAGAGCATTAGTGCAACAAGATGAAGAGTCTACGACTATGCTAGCAGCTTGGCTTTGAGCGACATGCTAACAGCCAGCCAGATGTTCACAATGACAATGTTACCTTGTATTATGTTAGAAATACTTGCCACCTTACTTTATTGTGTTAAGAGGTCAACGTTTAATTGAAAACACACAAGTAAAACAGTAACAAACAGATAAAGTTGTCCTCTTGAGGGGACATGACTAGCTAGGTGGATCAGATCAATTCAGTGACATGTCTATGTGAAGGTTTGCTATTATGATTGAAGTGGATGAACTAAAAAGGGTACAGTCTTGCAATGCTGGCTCTGCAATAGGATGAACCCACAAAGACAACCCAGGAAGAGCCTTTATCATACCTGGCATGACTTCAGATCTCATTTCTCTGCTTTACTGTATATGCTATTTCAATAAAAAAAAAAGTACATTGCTTAAACAAACAAGAAATAACATTCACAGACTTTACAAGAGAATTAGTTATAGACTGCATTAACAAAATGTATCCAGCGCTCTCCTAACTCAACAACGTTCAAAATTTCAAGATTTTTTTAAGCAAGTCTGGGAACTTTCTCCAATGTGTCAAAGAAATAGCCTTGGTTTCTGTTTATCTTATTTTATTTTATTTTATTTTTCAAAATTGGCTACACACCACCACAGCTCCCACAAAAACACACACTTCTTGCACTGACACTGAATGTTGGCACTGAGCACAAATCACGTGGTGCACAATATCATTCAATACGGATATGATATATCAACACTGGACTGCATGTTTTGACTACAGACCGCATTAAAGACACCATATCAAACTTTATTGAGAAAGGAGAAATGAAAGAATAAACATTTTAATGCTTCACACTGGAGTACATACATTCATTGTTGGTGTTGTTCCTCTGTCTTGATATGTATGTTTTAACAACTAAAAAACATATTCTAAGAGGTCGGTAAAACAAGATAATTTGTCGCTTAAGAACAGTTGTATAATGTTAACCAGCCAACAGTGCCTTCAGAGTAGTCGTAGTTGTTTAGTCTGTTGTGTTTCCCACAGGCAGATGAATGACTTTAAAATAGCACGGCTGTCACCTACTTATTTGAGGTTTGGTTAGCAATAGCTTGACACAAACCTGTGAATTTATGTTACTAAATATGTTTCACTTTAAAACTGTGTCATATTCTCATTTAAGGTATGCAGGTGCAGTCTGCATACATTTCTTTTCACTTACTGTGCTATTTATTTATTTATTTTTCCCATTATGGTATGTTCTTTAACATGCACAGAGTGAGGGACTGGATCAGGATGAACCCACGAAGACAACCCAGGAAGAGCCTTTATCATACCTGACATGACTTCAGATCTCACTTCGCTGCATTACTGTACACACTATGTCAACAAAAAAAGTACATTGAAATAAGAAATAAGAAATAACATGTACAGAATTTAGACAAGGGGGCGAATTAATTAAGAATTTGTTGAAGAAAATGCCTACAAAATGCATCCTGTGCTCTCCTAACTTGATAACTCTCAAAACTTCAAGATTTTTTGAGCAAGTCTGCAAACTTTCTCCACATGTGACAAAGAAGTAGCCTTGGTTTCACACCACCTCAGCTCCCGCAAAAAGGCACACTTCTTGCATTGATACTGAATGTTGGCACTGGACACAAATCATGAGGTGCAAAATATCGTTCAGTACAGACATAATGTAGCAATACTGGACTGCATGTTTTGACTACAGACCACGTTAAAGACACCATATCAAACTTTATTGAAAAAGTAGAAATGAAAGATTAAACATCTTAATGCTTCACACTGGAGTACACACATTCACTGTTGGTGTTGTTCCTCTGTCTTCTTGATCTGTTGGGCAGGTTGAGATTTAAAGCAGCATAATGGAGGTCTTCTCTGCGACCCTGGTAACAAAATGCATAGAGGTAAATTAGGATAGCAGTCCTTACAAATTCTAAAAAAAACAGCCCTAAACCAATGTGTTAACATGTAAATAAATAAAGTATTTCAAAGGTAATTAACCGATCATTAAATTTCACCTCATCACTTGCCAGGGGAGCAGATAATCTCGCTTGAGACTCTGTGAAACACAAATAAAACTGATCATTAAAAAGTAATATTCAGTGGAAACAAGCTGTCAGACACAAACAGTACCAAGTTACCAGCTGAGTGATAAGTGTTTCCCCTCCTTATCTTAAACACTGAGAGAGCCAGTAAAACTATCAGGATGGTGGTGAATGTCAAAGCTCCACTCAAGTAATACACCAAGACAGGAAAGTCACCGATGTCTGGAATGAGACAGACATCGGAAGCATATGCATAAGCATGTTTTTGGTTTTGAAAGTATAAATGAGGCAGTCTTTTCTAGAAAATTACTTACCTTCTATGTCCAGCTTGGTCCCGTTTCCAAACAGTATGTGTCCACATGACGCAACAGCACAGTAGTAGGTCCCAGCATGAGAAAGATTCAGGCTCTTCATTGCCAAGTTGTAGACACAGGTGTGTGTTTGTGTGTTGTCTTTCCTCTCACACTGATCATTCCTGCCACCATGGGTGTAAATGAGTCCTGGATGAGATTCCTGAGAATGTTTGAACCAGTAAACACTGTGTTCTTCATCACAGGTCCCAGTGTGTACTGTACAGTTCAGAGTCACAGAGCCTCCTGGCTGGATGATCTCAGATGGTGACTGATGGACCCAAGCTGGGATGTTCAGACCTGAACCCTTCACACTGACGGTTGTGCCCTCAGTAAAACTAAAGACAAATGAATAGGCACTTGCGCAGTAGTAAGTGGCTGAGTCTGAAATGCTCAAATCAAAAATTGTAAGGTGATTTGTGCCATCCCCTGTATCCAGTGTGAAGCGTGGATTATTCTTGAATTCATTATAAAAAGTTCCACTTTTATCTAACCTGTAGAAGGTAGAGATTAGCTGTGGTTTCTGTCCCAGAGGTTGTTTGTACCAGTAAAACCATGCTGAGCCATCACCTTCATAGAAACATCGCAGACAGACATGGTCTCCAATGTTGGCTGATACAAACCGTCTTTCTTGACGAACTGTTATGGACAGATCTGTCATCTGAGCTGGAGTGAAATAAGAGACGAAGCAAATATTCACTGACTTTAACCGAACAGAATTCAGAATTATGTTTACATTAAAAATCACTTTCATACAAACTCAAACTCAAAACTCAACTCACCCATTATCCCCAAGAACAAGCATGTCAGATGGAAGAAGACAAGCCTCAGAGATGTCATCGTGTTCAAATCCTTGAGTTGAATGAAATAATCTCAACACTTTCTCCACCCTAAAGAGAAGAGACCGTGTTTGATTGGCCAGCCTGAAATGACTCTGTATGAGCTCTGTAGGAAACATGGTCACATGTTCGCTGTTACAAGTGTCACATTGGTTAGAGTTGTGTGTCACAGATACATGGGAAACATCACTCTGAAACTGGATTTAAAATAAAATATATGACCTGTATCAAATATAAACAAATGCACCAATACACAATAAAGAGTCCTGCTCCACATTCAGCAATAAATA
>JARJLU010003464.1:0-24930 GCA_030272975.1 Sparidentex hasta
TATATATATATATAAAATTTGCAATACAATCGAATTAATCACATATTTGAGAATGGGCAAGATTAACGATCATAACCTGAACATTCCTGTAGAAGAAAATGTGTCTTACATACTATACAAAATGAACAGCAATAATCCAACATCAGAAAATCTGCCAGCCAAGCTGCTTTATGTTTTTCTACATGATAATCCATCATTTTCAAGGGGGCATTAGAGAACATTATAAAAACAGACAATTCAGCAATTACAATTAACACACAGTAGCAAAACTGTGAAAGCTTTACTACTATTTTACGACTGTAAAAGTTGATGAAGTGAGCTAGTGTCCAGATCTCAGTTTACATTTACATCTGTAACATTTTTTGTCTAACTGTTTCCCAGAAGAGGCACTGTTACAATGTAGACTGCTCATGAACACAGGATATTTGACAGCAGATGTACATCCCACCTCTTGAAAGTCTGCTTGCGACCATTACCTAAACAATTCTGTCAGGTGCAGCAAACAATGTGAAGCTCTCATATGAGGACTGTGCTGCTCCTTTAATAGGAGATTTGACAGGTCAGGTGTGCTGCCCCCTAAGAGCAGAATTGACAGTCCAGGTGTGCTGCCCCTTTAAGACATTCTCTGTACAGCACTGCCTGGCCATTGTTTGAACTGAGAAAGTGTGCAGCTGCTGTTTGTTTCTTCCTCCCTCACTCTTTTTGCACAGCCTGAAGAATATACATCTGTAAGTAATGTGTGATTTTTGATTTACATATTTACCTCTTTATGACAGGTACCTGCAGTCGTTATGTAGAAAAGACCTTCTGATAAGTGGAGTTTACTAAACACTCTCTGGAGTGTTTAGTGGAGGACCTGTTCGCTATTTGCTGATCTAGAAAATCACGTCCATGTTCTAGTAAGAGCAGAATAAGGACCAAAGTTAGTACAGTGATGATTATGTTCAAAAGATCTCTTTCTGGTCAAATCAGTTTTATTTGAACAGTTAAAATGTATATTTGTCTCAGAGTCCTCTACATTCTGCACATCTTCTGTCATTAAAAAAACATATATAACACAATAAAGGAAAACTTAAAAATATATCCTTTAATAGGAAGCAATAGTAGAACTGCAATATAATACAGAAAAGGACTGACAATATTAGGTGAATGAAGTCCTAACATGCAATATCAGGAAATATTAAGAGTTTTAATGAGCGAAATAAGAAGGACCTAATGGGATTTGAAAAAAAATTTACATAAGGAGCCAGAATATAGTTCTTAAGCTACCGAACAACAACGGGAAACTATTTGTAACTACATATTTGTGTTACTTCCTTCACGTGTAATTTTTTTTTTTCATGCTTATTAGCACAAAATACACTGGGTCCCTTGTGTGTTTTTGTATAGTCACAAAATCACAAAGATGTTATTGCTACCAAGACTATATTTGTGGAGGCAATTGCACTTTTGTGTAGTAATATATCATTCATATTCATTTTGTGCTGCACAGGTGACTTCTTCTACTGTTCTGTGTTATGTCCCAGTATGTATGTATGTCACATACTCAAGTTCACTTTGTCAAAGCTCTTCACACTGATTGTTATCAATGGATTTCTCACAGAATTTTGGCCACATCTACATTTCTGTGTATTTACACGTTGACATTCTGCTAAAAGATTTTTCCCTGATGGATTGCAAGAGGATTTAAAGTGTGATGTGGACAAGAACTTGAGCCAAAAGGCAGACGACACAGATGACAGGTCCTGTTGAACAGTTCTACAAGAGTTTATCTGAGATGCGTATCAAGTACTCTGGTTGCATTAGTACGTTTTGGACGAGAGACAAATTGTTGCGCTGAGCTGCATGTTGCAGGAAAGATCTGCATGAAGAGTTTAAAAAGAGTGAATATTGTATGAAGAAATGTGAGTTAGCAGATATAAAAAAACTAATACACAAACGGTGTCTGTTGAGAGCAGCTGCAGCACAGCAAGTCAACTTCTGAAGAAAAAGAGGGACACCCATAGGTGCTGTTGAGGTACTGCAAATGTTACTCCATCGGTGTGAACATGCAGGTGTCCAACAAATCAGACAAATACAACAAAGAACATGAGTTATAGATGAAAATGGTGCCTCCTTCTCTCTTATGCTCAAATATATCACTAAACTAACACATATTCAGATTCAAGCAGATTAAAATACACTTTATGTTGATGAAGACTGCAATGGGTGGAGTGAATTGTATAACCACAGATTTTTAAATTGTTTTAAATGCATATATAGATATGGGGACAGTAATTATTAGTTAAAGTATTTTGTCGCGTTGAACTGTACGGCAAACCCATCACAAACACACACACTCTCCTACTTTGGCATGGCGTTGCATTTCTCTTGGTCACTGACTCAAGTCTATTCATACACACACTCAGACACACAGGCAGCCTTGACGGCTGAGTGACGGGCTGGCATTGACTGAGTAGGATAGTGCTTTTGTGTTTGTTTGCCCCTCTATATCAAACCATGTCAAACGTGTCCTTACAGTAGTGACAAAGGAGCTGTCTGTCCATATGTTTCAGCATGATAGCATACAATGTAGTGCAGTAGGCTGGTGTGTCTTGTTCTTTTTCTCTCTCTTTCTCTCAAGCACACACACACTCACTCACTCACTCGCACACACACACACACACACACACACACACCTCGGAGGTAAACTCTTTGTCCAGTTTTGCAAGCCAAAATGCTCCCCTATTATAACACAAGACCGACTCGCCTGATTCCCCACTACATTATAAGTGTTAATTAATCCCAGCCCAACACAATGCATTCACAAATGGGTTCTATGTGTAATGCCGTCTGCCAAGTACAAGTAGATGCAGGATGAAATTTTGGTCTTCATTTTCATGGCTGGTGGGGGGAGAATTATACAGCGACAATGCCGCTTTTCTGTTAATAATGTTCAACTTCTTTTGTTGGGCTGAGAGGTTATAGTCTTTGTGTAAATGCTATACACCAAGTGCTGTTACACCGACCAACTCTGTTTGGTGTGTAATATATGTACTTGCTCACTGCCTATTTGCACTTGTCACAGAGTCACTGAAATTGCACACAAGCCCAGTTGTGAATCAGCACCTCATTAGTTTGAAATTCAAATCTATTTTCATACCATGTTGTGCTCATTTAAGACCACTGTTGTGCAACAGCTCTAATACTCTGTAATAAAATGCAAACAAGCCCGGTAATGTTTCTTTCATCTTTCATTTGATATGCGGATAGATAAATTGTATGATCAATTGTATAATTAAAGTAAATATCGAGTTTTTTTTGTTTTTTTTCTTGTTATGATTTTAACAACATTGATGCTAATTGCTGATTGATATAGTGGTCTTACATGGATGCTTTCAAAATGTTGCTTGTGCTACTTGTTAGCTCCTAATCTGCAGTGGTAGCACAGTGATAAGGTAATGAGAGGCGGTTTGTTTAATATCACCGACTACTAGTTTAATGAAGACTTTATATAGGCCTACATATTGTCTTACATATTCCAGAGTGTGGCCAACAGTTACAATCACTCTCATTCTATACAGTACATTATTTACATACTCATTGTTGAGGGCCTCTGCACTGGTTATCCATGGGAACATTTTAATCATGTATCATGTTCTAGCAGGAATTTTAAAACGTCCAAGCTCCATCTCTATTTCAGGACCTTACACCTCCAGACAAGCCAGATGTTGTCTCTTTTCCTAAGGTGTGGTGATGCTTACAGTCATTCCTTTGAATATATCAGATCAATCCACGAGTTTCCTAGGGAGGTCACAAGAGAAATGATTGTGGTAGATACTTCTGGTGCTTATCAGAACTGACAACAGAAATGAATGTCATTTCATGTTCCAGTGTAAGTGTAAACAAGAGACCTGATGGCCGGAGCTGCTAAAATAAACCCAAATTTGTGAGTAAAAGTCACTATAAGGATTGGGATGAAGCTTCATTTCGACTAAGCAGTTCTCAGTTCAGTTAAGTTTGTTCTCGTTATTTTTGTGGTTCAGATGTCAAAAGTTGGTTTGGTATATATGTGGTAAGTCTCTACTGTAACTGCTCACTTAATTTTGTCTAAAAGCCAGAATCTGACGAATCCTCGTTATGACACATTCTGAAGTCTGCACTGAAGCTCTGTCCATTTGTTTTGCACTGAAACTTTTTAAGCCCTGTCACTCTGACGAGAGAAAGGAAGTGCTGTCAACGGCTTGAAGGATGTGGGAGTTTATTGAGATGGAAAATGGCTGCTGGTTAGTGTCCTGGGCTAAGTAAATGATATAAAAGCCAATCCCAGTGTCTTAATGGCCTTCATTCTTCTCTGAGGGGGTGGAGGTAATTATAAAGTTCATTACTGTAATGAGATAGGCAGCGTTTTGAGAGAGAGCCATCAGTAACTGGGCCAAGACACAGCGATACAACTGTTGATCAAGTCACTGGAACAGGACGTGAATGAGGTTAGGACAAGTTCTGATGATGTCATTTGTTCTTAAAATTTGTTTCCTTCCTACATGATGGATGAGCTTTCAATTTGACGAGTGGCTTTGTAATTTTTTTTTTTTTTTCATTTTTGTCTCAACACATTCCTTATACGACACATGCCTTATTTATTATATTATTACGTGTCATGGTTTCCCTACCACAAAAACACAACTGTCAGCATTGTTTTTGCAGTACAAGTTATATACAGCAACATACTTGCTTTTATGGTGGTATGAAATGGAAAAAGCCATTGCTAATTAGAAGATAAAGAGTCTATGTATAGTACATATCCCAAACATGTTTGCTTTCTCGTGTGTATGGCAAGACTAGTAGATTAACAAGTGCAATATTTTGAGACATAACAATACAATGAAGATGCAAAACAATTAAATGAATGACTGAATTTTAAGATTCATCACAGAAGTCCATGATGATATTACCAGTTCAGCATGCTGCAGCTTGAGCACCTCTGGTGAAGCTCACTGATTCAGACTGTCTTCAGTTCTGTAGTTTGTTTAGTCTGATTAAAGCTGCTATGATCATTTTAGTACAAAACAAAGCATTGTTTATAAGGTTAAAAAGAAAAGATTAGCCTTTATTGATTACCATGGGGGTAATTCTGTTTTTGCTGCAGATCGAGAACAGAATAAATAGAGAAGGTAAAAAAAGAAATGATAGTAGGTTTATGAAATAAGAACAGAAGTAAAAATAGCAACTACACAAGAGCAATTAAAGATAATAATGAGGCCACTAGATAAAGTGACAGTGGAGTGATTAATAGCGGCACTCAGCAAGAGTAGTATATTTAAACAAAGCACACCAGATTAATATATAATAAAATTAAACAAGGATATTCAGTCTAATAGTTTAGAAGCTAACCAAAGAACGTTATTGTGGCTTTTGAAATAATCTTTTCATGTTGTAGTAACACAGTGTGTATCACAGCTGAGTTACTCCTCAATTATTACATATTATTAGTTGATATAGTTTGAAAGGCTTTGACAAAAGTTAAAACATTTATATTGCTGGGGCATTACACGACATGTATAGGGAATGTACATACAATAAGGCTATCGGGCATTAACAGAGAAGAGGTTGGGATCATTCACTCTTGTGCAACATTTAAGACAGTGTGTCTGTGTCTGGAGGAACCAAACAAAATGGTGGCTAGGTTTCAAAATGGCTGCACTGCAAGGCATGAACAAACAAGGTTACAATATGGCAAGGGATAGATTAATATATATAATGGCAGCTGAAAACCGCTTGATGCAGGAGTCTGCGTGAAGCATAATTAACATTAACCTTGTGGTTACGCAAATAGTTTCCAAATGGATTCAATACAATAACCAATGGTAAACAGTCCCATGCTTAGCCATGTTATGTTATGTTGTATGCTATCTAGGTCCACTTCAGTGTTACCTGTCTTTGAAGAGAAAGATGCTGATGAGCCACGTTGGGAAAGGTCGTGATCCCAGTGTTCAGTAGTCCTTGCAGTACAATGTCTGATTGGAGGTTTGTGGAAATTGGTCGCTCCTGAAGGCCCTTGCAAGGTTTGTAGCTGTGTACTAACTTGGTTCATGTTACTCTTGCTTGCAGAGCTAGCTGGCAGGGTTTGTGTCACATCTGCTGGTGCGAGCTGAACATGGGTACCAGACAGGAACTCTTGTGCTGCTGTAGAGAAAAGTTCCTGGTAGAGCGGCGGCAGACAGTTTTTAGCGGCTGTTGAGCCCAGGCCAGAAGAGGCGGGGCCAAGACAACACAGTGAGGGACCAGGGGAAAGGATTGAGAATAAAGAAGGAGCTGGGTCATTTATATACTGCATACATATGGATATAGGGCACATTCTCCAGAATAAAATGTTGGCAGTTTACCTTTCTGCAAACCACAGGCATGTTAAAATTTGTATGTGTCATATAAAGTATTGGTGTTTTCAAAAAATGTGTCATATCACATTCACAGTACATTTTTATGACCTGACTTTAACATCAGGCCTTGTTGCTAACTGCAGTTTGAGTCTGTGTTTCATCATTTGTAAGCATGAACAGGGACAATTTCCAGTTGTGTTTGTGGCAACGAAAGACAGACAATGTTGATAAGAATATCTGCAGCCGTAATAGTGGTGACAAAACAGGTTCTTCAAGCAGGAAGCAGGATATGATGAACCAGAAAATATGTTGCATCTCAACATGGACACTCTTGACTAATCACATAAACACTAGGGAAATTAATAACCAGATATATCAGGTTCCATTTTACACCTTGGGCTCTATCTTACACTTAGTGCAAAGCGGCATGCAGCACAGGTGTCATTGCTAGTTTAAGACAGGCGTCATTGCTAGAGTTTATCAACTGCTCTTCCTGCGCAAATGTGCATGTTAATGTAGAGATGCATGTATTGTTTCTGCTGTTGGAGGATCTCTGCAGGTGATGTCATTAATATTTTCCTCAGTGAGGACGTATTTCTCCTCTCTCATCCCACCCAGCATTGATCAGGATGATACTTTTTATGACCCGTCCTGCCTGATCCATGGACTGAGGTTTTGAGCACACAGAAAGGGACGCTCCTCCAGCGCTCGTCCTCCTCCTCCTCATTTTGTATCAGTGTGGTTTTTCATATCAGATTCACTTAATTCATGTTTTGCCCAAAACACACCCATGACTAAATCAGAGTCTAAATACAACCCCTTTGCATGGTACGCTGGCACTTTGCACACAGGTTACCCACCGTTTGACTAGCAAAATGGACGTGGACAAGCCCTAAACACGTTAGCACGCTGCGCTTTAGACTATGCGAAATGGACCGTCTAACTCAGGCTCCATGTCCCTAATGTCACTGAAGCCAGTATAGGACTCAAAACCACGATACTAAAGTGCATGTAAAGATACTCATTGTTGCCAGTTGTCCTTTAAGTTAAAGTTTTACAAGTAGTAACATCTTATCATATAATTTGTCCACTCCGGTATTTAGCACTTCATTGGGTTATCAGGGAAAACTTCCTGGTGGAAAACTCTGAAATGTACAACTTTTACAAATTTACCGGGAAAGCTCATACACATCATTACTTTACAAACCCATTACATTTAATGAACTCTTTTCAGCTTTTAACTTAACCACATTTACGTACAGGACTAATGAATAAAACGGTTCTAATCAAGCCAAACTGTGACAATTGAGTGATGCAGAATGTTTAAAACCAACATCACAACAATGGACCTGTAACTGAAATGATCTTGAGCTGTTAACAAAGACATTTAGTCACTCAGCTGTGCAAACAACCATTCACAGTAATGTTAGATGAGGTGGTGTTGGGTGATCCATTGATTTACCCACTACTGACAGCTTTTACAGACATTTAATTTAAGCCATATAGAGAATCTTCATTCTATCATTATCTCTATAACAAAATCCCATAGCTGTGTCATCCTACCCTTTCCACTTAAAGTGTGTTTTCATAGTCACAACATCAGCATAAAGCTTGATGGCGCATTCCGCCAGTCTCTCCAAATCCTCCCCATATTATCAAATCTTTGTTCTTTTAATAGAATAATGTCCTGTTTTATGAACTATCTGCTAACTGGGTGAGCTGTATCAAAAGCTTTGAGCAAAGTTTTACTTAAAGAGAAAAAAAGGAGCTCTGCAGAAAGATGACAGACACAAGTGGCTTGCTCTCTCTGCACAAAAGAACATGAAGCTGAAATAATGGTTCATTTTGACTGTGACTCAGCCAGTATAAAATATGCCTGATTTCCACCGTGAATTATACCGGCTTCTGGCAGCTGATTTATCGAATAGGAGGGCTACATTTGTAATAAAGCAGAAGAAATTATTGCTGGGTGTTAATATTGGAGATTTGATTGAAATGGATACAGGGGCATTGAAAATTGGACAGTAAATCACTGTGTTCCAGCCGGGCTCACTGTTCTGAGAGGCTTTCACAGATATTGACAGATACATTTTTTTTCTTTTGCTTTGATTGGTCATTACAGAAACCTTATTTTCATTAGCATTTCTGTAGCTAGGATAGTATTTTCAACCAGCCGTTGTAATTGTTGCTTGTTACAGTGGTGTGTTTTCAGCCATGGGTTGGAAGGCACACAAAGTGTCCATAAATGAAGCAGTTATTGCGTGAGAAGATCAGTTATGAGTTTAATGGGTGAAAAGTTGTAAACAAAGCACAACACCTTAAAATGTTGGTTGGTAAGTTATTCCACAAGCATGTTCGTTTTTGTTCGGAGAAAATCTCTTTGCATACTGTCAGCAATCAATGAATCAAATTCTCTGACAAATGAAAGTGAAAAATCTAGTATCTGTGACTGTCACAAGCCTCTAATAAGACCATCAAATTGTTTCATTCAGCCTGTGCAAAATGATTGGACAGGTGACATGTCTGTAACCCTACATACCTGACTGCAGGCATACGCTCACTGTGCATCACTGAAGTCTTCCAGAAGGCTAGGAGGGTACATTGCTAAAGCTTTTGGTCAATTGGTCACACGAGAAAGGCAGAGAAAATGCCGCCAATATATCCTAACTCACAACAGCTACGTCCGATGCTTACGTTCATGGTGATGATGTTAGGTGTTTTCTTACATATGAGTGAGACATGGGGTAGGTGGTTATGGTTAGCGATGACAAAATTGTTTTGCACTCACAGCACACAGCCTGAGTCTGTCGTTTAGCCGCTAAATCACTGGCACAAGGCACACATCTGCAGCAGGAAGGAGCGGCTGTCGGGCTGGTCAGCCTTTATGCCTGAGGTACGTTTTGCTATCTCACTCTTGTTTCTTTGATTTTGGCATTTAATGGAATCATATATTTCTGTATTTATTAGACCAAAAGAAGGTGTACTCAAGCAGACCGCCTTTATGTGTTTTGGAGAAGTGGCTCTCGAGAAGGCTTGAAGGGAGGGGGTGGGATTTTTTTTTTCGATACTCGCATAATACTAGCTTGCTGCTAGTGGTGTCTGCAATTGTTCAGCTGTAAAGCTGTGACATGAAGGATAGGGCCAAAGCTCTCATTGAGGACACTGAAGTCATGTCCTCAGTGAAATATCTATGAAACTGGGGGTTTCATCACATGAGGAAGAGTTCAACACATACACATGGTGCCTTTTTTTCTGATATAGAGGGACATTAAGGGAAATACACTAATGATCTTGCTGGCAGAGACTTTGATTTGAAAAGTGATACCACTTATGTCTGTACTTTAAATGTGATGTTACAGCCAGCAGCCAGTTAGCTTAATGTCTGTCCAGAGGAAACAAAATCTGCCAGCACCTAAAGCCTATAAATTACCACATCACATCTCTTTGTTTAATCTATAAAAAGTGTGAAAGTGTAAAATGACACATAGTGATTTAAGTATGTGTTGCTGGGAGCAGTGACTTACAGGAGTCTTGCCATCAAAGTGAGACTGGATCAGGAAAAAGACACGCTCTTGTCATCTCCTGTTTCACCACCGGTGGAGCAACAATGATTCAGACAGTTGATTTCCACCACCACAATTACCATGACAAGGTTCATATTGAATTCATTCTTGACCTTGGAATAGCATTTTTTTAAATTAAAACAATCACAACTTAGAGTCCAGACCATAATGCAGTATGACCCAGGAGGAAGACTTTTTCTTTCAGAACATTTTTTTTAAAAAAAGGTGATGGATTTAAAGGTTCACAGTGTAATTATAGAGCCTTGCAGGTAGCCACCATTGCTTTGCCTCACTATGCCTCACTAACTTCATGTCAGGGCTACAGTGGCAAAAACAACTTAGATGAGGATTATTGGGAATGGGGACAGATGAACAAGTTCTAAGCAGTCTTCTCACTGCAAATCTTATGCTCGCGACAATCATCACTCTCATTAACATGATGGATGCATAGGTATACTCTCCCATTCAAAAAGGAGACAGGCAGCACGGAAGTTACTTAAATGTAGATTAATTTACTCATAACAAGGAGGAGTCAACAGCTTGATGTCTTATATTGTGCTGGATAAACCCTGTAAAGAATTGGTTAAACCTGCTCCAGTGTTTTTGGATCTTGACCTCTATGTCCCACTAAATGTCATGGTTTCTAAACCTCTGCAGCTTCAATGTTCTTTTCTTAATTCTTCTGTCCCTCACAGGTCCCCCAGTTATATAGAGGGGCACTACTAATTAGGTTGAGTGAACCTTTAAGTCATATACGAGATATATATATATATATATATATATATATACATCTTCAGAACACTGACAATTATGATACAAAGCATTTACAACACATTGTTCATGTATAGTAACTGTGAACTCCACATTTTTGTGTATTTAGCAGAGCTAAACGACAGCGACCGTCATATCTTTAATTTTTTATCAGCAGTCAACTGCAAATAAACACAATATTTCTTCTTCTGCAGGAGATCTCCGAGGCTAGAGAGGGTCCTGTTTTATTGCAAAACACTACAATACACATGCATTGTGTATGCATGTGAGAATTTTACTGGTAATATGTGAATGCTCTCCCAGACCTCGTAGTGACTGTGGAAAAAACACCACCGTTTACATCGTGCACTTGTTTGGAACTGATTACATTTTCTATAACCAAACAATCCTCTGCATTGTGTATTTGTTAATATGCATGCACTCTCCAAGTACTGCAAATGCAGATGCATATTTACTGTGTCAATAAACCCATTACAATAGATTTTAATTGCCTGACGGAGATAGAGGGGAAGGAGGGGAGAAGAGAGAGGATTTGCCACTGTGGCAGGGAGACCATTAATTGCCAGTGACTCTGACTGTGTCCTCCCTTTACTCGACTCGCCTGACACTGGCCAATCAATACTCAGTGCTGGCTGATTATAGCGGGAACACCCCTCCTTTTACAGAGGTCTGTGCCTCATCCTGATCAATAGCTTCAGTGAGCGGCAGCTGTCTGTGTGTCTGACTGTGTAAGGCCACTCAAAAGGATTATAATAAGGCTTTATGATCATGATTACAAGAAAAATAGACCAAGCTTCAACAGATAGTCAGTCCTAAACATTCAGTAGTCTATTTTAATGTCTATCAATAACGTTTTATGGGTGACGCTGTAATTTATCAGTAAGCATTGTGTGTTCATACAAACATGGTCATAAGGAATTATGGGTACAGATAATTCATTTGCACAATAGATGCTGTAGTAAGGTGATCACTTTAGGTTGGATGTATTGGCTGTCAGCATGGACTAAAACATTAAAAATAAAAAAAATGAAAAAGGGGGCTCTTCCCCTCCAAACTCTGCCCTCCTTTAAAATTACCCAAGATTCATTACGTCCTGCCTGCAGCAATTTAACACAGCAATTTGCACTTTTGTCAGGAAGAAAAAAAAATTACCTTTAGGAAGTACATTATGGTTTAGTTTTTAGCTTTGAGTCCAATTTCCTCCCATTCTCAAATTAAGTATATTTTGTGAATGTGTCATGGACAGATTGTACTGCTATACGGGTTAGAAGGCAATGTTCCTTGGGTTCAAGTAAACATCATGGATGGTTAGAAAGATGAGGGAAGTTATAGGTGGACAACCTGAGAGGACAAAAGTCATCAAAATTAGTCAATACTCAATTAACCAGACAATAATGTAAGGTGGAGAATTAAGAGACATCTGAAAAGTGGAATGGAAAGCATAAGATCACGTTATAAAACCCAGCAGAGTTAGAAGGACTGATTGACACTTCAGTGTGTCCTCTGTAGACCGTACCCAGCTTCCTAACAGCCACTGGGAAGCAGCCGGATCAACTGGATGAATTAATTGATTTATATGCGAGTTAATACGTTTTTAAATCTCTGATGCTTCACGTCAAAAGCCTCGTCAAATGCTTTGACACCTTGGCTGTTCGGTTCAAGTTTGTTTAGATCGGCGTTAAAGTAGTATTTACCCAGACTATGGCAGTTCAAGAGTTTATGTCTACCCCTTTTGGTTTAAAGTCAGTAACTACGTTTACAAAAAGTAGGACTATTGTGTTTGTCCAACTGAAACAGGACTTTTAAAGTCCATGTAAACATGTGAGATCGTACTAAATTGAATTTCTCAAAGTTGGACTAACACCCCCGAATAATGTGGTTGGAAGTCAAGTTACTCTTTCATGTGGATCCCTTAGGTGGACCTAAATAGGCTTTGCCATTCTGTGCATGTACCACAGTGCCTGCACTAGACATTAGCCCATTTGTCATCCATGGCATAAATCTGTAGCAGAAATCTGTGAAAAACAACAGAAGAGGATGATGATGAAGCTATTAATGGGGGAGTGCTAGAATAAGAAATATATATTATTGGACTGACGAGGAGACACAGTTTATATGGCCTCAACTAAAGGAAAGTCATCCATGTTTTCACCGTCCACTGTGCAGCCTGTTTGCCTCCTCTTAACTTGTTGGTATGTGAAGTAATAGGTCAACCAGATGAAGGTTCAGAAGCAACAAGCTGAAACAGTGCATTTCGCCACCTACCATGGTGGAGTTGGACATACTTCTGTCAATAAGTCAATTCTCCCTGGGTGCTTGTGTACTGGGATAATGGCAGTTGTCCAATTAAAAGGCCTAATTGAGCTAAGACTGTAGCTTGAGTTAAGTGTGCATGAAAACTTACCGACTGTAAGCATGGACCAGAACTCAAATGCAACAATATATTTTACTTTCGTGGACAAGACGAAATGAAATCCACTACAGGTGTTAAAGCCATCTAGAGCCACTAGCCTTTACTTTTCTTTCTTTTTTCTTTTTTATTTAGTGGCAAAGCTGATTCTCCATATATTCTTCTAATTGGTACACATTTTATTCCATCATAGATGTATTTTGAAAATTTTGGTTTTGGTAACTGTTCTACTAAAGGGGAACTGTCATTTTTTATGATGGATAATCAAACTTCCTTTAACCAACATGGTTTTGGCCCCATATTTGGAATTTTGAAAGCTCAAAATTACATCTTGCTTTTGAACAGTCCGTCCTTGTATTCCTTCTTCCGCCCTAAAAGCTTTTTGTCTAAACAGGTACAGAAATCGCCCTGACTGAAATGCCTTTTTCAGCAGGTTTTTACACTATGTGCTGTGAAACATGCATATATACATTAAATGTGCATATATACTTCAATGTACACTCATTGCATGCCTTGCATATATAATTTACATGCATCATGACTTTTTTGTGCATGTATGGCATGTCCATATGGAGTTGGTTTATGTAAGAGGTACCTTGTGCATCTTTGATTTCCATTTACATATACTGATACCAACCTGTCTTCTTTAGAAAAACAACCACATAGGTTGACTGTCAATGCAACTTATTACGACCCATATATGCGTTTCTTGTTCAGAGTTGAACTCGCTTGGCTGCAATAATAACTACAGCTGCAAAGGAAGTCATAGTCATTCATAAATTGAAATGTCTGCTTAGGAAGGAGGTTGGGGATGGACAGTTGGATTAAACAAGCACATGCCTTTCACTCAAGGAGACAGCTGTTCATGTCCACTGTGGAAGTAGGAGTCATTGTGAGTTATTTTGACTTACATGGCATGGCATAGTGAAGCTACCTGACGTGCTAAAATAACTGTTAGTTATGTATGTAATGTCAGTACATCATGTGTATAAAAGAAATTAGGTAAGTAATGTAGTTTCTATTTTTAACCCAAACCACAATGTTTTCCAAAATCTAACCAAGTACTCACTTAACCACAACTGTACAACGAAGGTCACGTGCAACTGTCACTGATATGTAATGTTCCCGTAGCGTTGGGAATGGTGATGTATTTTGTTATGGATGTCACTTGCAACTGACCTATTGAGTCATTTTAATATGATGGTGTGTTGACTGATTCTGCCCTTTCTTTCCATATGTTGTCTTACTGAACACTGTGTTTTTTCCACACTTTCTCTACATTGCATCTGTACACATAAATGTATAACACATCAATGTTAACACTTCTATAATCAAGGTGAAGAAATGGTGGCAAATTGGATTCAGATCAACAATTCGCCTTTTTTGTTAAATTGTACACACACTTCTGCTACAATGAAGGATACATGCAATGAATATTTGGCACAGACATCGTTACCACTGTCATGTTTATGTATGACATGGGTTCAGGATTGCCACCGACACATAGGTGTTTATTTTTCTTCATGCAGACTTTACCTCCAGGCTCAGTTTTGACAAGAACAGCCTCTTTTGTCAACTTAAGAAGGTACCAGAAGGCAGGAGGACAGCAAGACAGGCAGCATGAGGGTGAGGCTGAAGAAGACTCACTGTTCACACACATACTGCCTGTGCGTGTGTGTATATTTTCCGCATGGCAAAGGGTAGGGTTCCAAACTGTAAGAGGATTAGTGACTTGAAAAAGGTAGCCGTCATTTAATTGAAGGCTTACCAGCAGCCGGAAAAAGGCTAGCAGTCAAAGTGAAGGTATAACCCAGCCCAGAACATCCTGTTGAGACCACATTTGCCAAAGTCCATGTGTTTCCCTATGCCTGCCTTCCCCGCCTTCTTCTCAACCTCAGAGGCACGCATCACGTTTTATCACTGAGCCTCAGCTTCTTAAAGACGTTTACACGTTTTGCAATTTTTAATCTCTTCAGCTCGCTAAGAAAGGTGCCTTCAACTCATATTATTCAAATGCTGTGATCTTTGGAAACTGCTCAGGCCTCGAATCCCTCTTCCTTGCCTGGGAGGAAGCTGGGGCCATGTCGAGAGTTTATGATATGTGAGGAGCTGTATCTGTCTGTGTAACACTTTGACTGAGATTGTCACTATTCAGCCATACAAGCACAGCCTGCAGTAGGGCTAGGAGCTATTGTGAGGATATTTGTTCTTACAGTATATTTACACTTGGCCATCAGGTTTTACTGGAGGTCTGGGTCCTGTGCAGAACATGAACCCATCCAGCTTCCTTTAATATATATTTGTTTTAAGAATAAAATAGCAATTCATAGGAAGTATAAAGCTTAGTGAAGACCATCCTCATCACCACTACTACAATTATTACGACTGATGTACTTTTGCTGCTACTTCTAATACTACTCTGGAACCAGTCCTATTGTTGTATTTCTAAACAAAAAAATAAAGTAATAATATTGCAAATAAAGCATACTATGACATATAATTGACATAGAAATGAGTTTATTAACCTCTAAAACTTGCAGTTTGGTCACATTAAGGTCCAAAAAGTACTCTTAGGTTTAAGCAAAGGTCAAACTTTGGTTAATGTAACTATGTTGTGTCAAACATAACTTGCATAACATAAGTGACATACATACTCACATAACATAACAATGTATTGCAAAGTAATTTCCTTTCATTAAAGTACTTGTGTAACATATTTTGTAATCACTCTAAATTCTTGGTCACAAATGGGACCTGGTCTCCATACCAACCAAATTGCTTCTGAGATGGTTTTCTCCATTTCAGAAGCAATTTGGCTCATCATCGACTTAAACTCCTTAAAATGGCACTTACTCCTTCTCTCTCTTAAAAAAGTTTGCAAAAGCAAATATCAAATAAAAGGTTCCTGCTGTACAAAATGTCTTCCTCTTCACTGTAAAGCCTGTTCTAATTTCCCAAAGATATGGTGGAGTAACGGCATCCTGAAGACAGAGAGACATCACACTACCTTTATATGTTGTAATATGAGCTTCTTTCTTTTCTGTTTTGGCAGCAAGGTGAGCCAAGCATGAACATTAATGCATGCAAGAATCGTGATACCTTTTTGATTGGCCAGATCAGATGTAAGATACATTTGCCTATTTTTGAAGCAGGACACAACATTGCAGTCAACTGGTCAAATGTCCAGGAATTGTGTTAGAGAGTTGTCTAGCTAACCACCTGGCCTGTCACCCAATATCACTGTTAGCCTGTCAGTGAGCTACTGTAGCTTCGATTCGTCCCCTCAGTCCAACATCAGAAAACGAAGCAGCGTGGCAATGGCAAGAAACCATATTTGGACAGAAGTGACAGAAATAGAAGCAAAACAATACTTAGCTGAACATAGCTGACAGATCTAGGCAAGTATACTTACATATAGAACCTTTAAATGTGCAGAAATCAATAATTTCATATGGTCAATCGATTGTGTGTAATGTGAAAAGTGATTCTAAGAATTATTAACCAACAAATACTGTTCCAGCTGTTGACAGAACTTTAGCATCGCTCACTATATTGTTTTGATTTAGCCTCACCACTCTCATCAGCATTGTTTCCAGCAGCAGCAGGCAGCAGTTTTCAGAAAACAAATTGTATTAATACCACTGTACACAACCTTCCATGCATAAAACAGCAGACATACAAAGGTAGCGAGAAGGTGGTGAATGTAGGTGAGCATTTAGCAGCTGAACAGAATTCACAAGCCAGTGGAGACAAAGCAGAAGTAAAGGGAGTGAATACAGAAAATCAACAGTATATGTCTGGTGGGTGGACACTTCTCTAAATTAACCATATAGTGCAAATAGACCACTGACAGCCAACATTAGCTGTGGCAACTTTGTCAGGCCATGGTATGTCAGGCCTCTGTGTTTGTCAGGGGAGGACTGTAATCCTATCAAACATCCATAACCTCCATAGTTATGTATTTTGAGTTTAACAGTAAAAGATCCTGGCTGCCTTCACCATGAAGAGGAAAGTGGATTATGTGTTGAGTCACTTATTTTCTCCCTCCTTCATGCTTATTCCCAACAAATTAAGCAAAATGCCGGTGGTCATGAGTGAGGGGATTGCTCTCACTCATACACACAAACAGAATATTTTAGGTAGGGATGTACAGGATGTAAGTATGATGAGAATTAGTCCTACTTCCTCTGCATAACACAGACCTTAAAATCAATCAAAACACAACCCACAAACCTAATTTTCTCTGCTGCAGCATTGTAAGCTCCTCAATCTCTTTTCAAATATGGTAAGCACATAATGAATTGAAGTGGGGAAGCCAAAAAGTATTTATCGTGATCATGAGATTCGTGATGAAAGCATGTTTAAGACTCTCTTTATACTGTAACTACGATACAGGAAAGTATCACAGTTTCACAATATTTCTGACAAGTAGAAAATATGATAATGCTTTTCAAGACCTAATTATTGATACCAAGAATCATATCGATGAGTCTATTGATCAAGAATTTATAGGCAGACTGATTGATCGGTTGCGTATCATTAAATTTAGTGTTTGTGTTCCATTGTGTGTTACATTATTGCAATAAAAATTTGCTACATACATCTGTCACCAACAAGTGTTTCCTTCTTTAATACTCATTTTGACCGCAAGAGGCTGAAGTGCACGACCACTCATATCCTATATAAGATGAAAAGCATGCATTTTCCTCCAGGGGAATTCCTCTCTGCACTCTGAACACAAGACACATCTAACACAGTATCTGTTATGTAACATGACTGACTGTCTGAAAAGTATTAGTAACTCAGGGAAACTGGACCAATTCATGAAAATCAAAAGGTTAAAT
Organism: Sparidentex hasta; assembly: GCA_030272975.1. NCBI lineage: Eukaryota > Metazoa > Chordata > Actinopteri > Spariformes > Sparidae > Sparidentex > Sparidentex hasta. The sequence continues at coordinate 17,948 of JARJLU010003464.1, forward strand.
TAAAGACCAAGGCAAGGTCAAAAGAGAAGGAAAAATAAAGGCAACTGGGGTCAAATTAAAAGGGAAAAAACTAGAGGGGGTCACATTATTAAAGATTAGCTTTCTTAGATGGATAGACATGGTTTATTTACAGTTAACTAACAAGTATAAAGCAGGTACAAGCACTTAATACACATTAGGTTTAACAGGACATTTGGGGATTTTTTTGCATGCAAGTAAGTATGTAAAATAACACAAAAGAACTGGCCCAATAATTACTCTTAAATCTCACCACACAAACGTGGTCACATTCCTTTATGTGCACACACATATTGGAGGACCACATACTGCTGGTCCTGTTTCTCCTTACCTCTCTCTCTCTCTCTCTCTCTCTCTCTCTCTCTCTCTCTCTCTCTCTCTCTCTCTCTCTCTCTCTCTCTCTCTCCCAGTAGCTGATTTTATTTCTGTTGTATCTGATCCATCTCAATATTGATATGTATCTTTGTTTTATCAGTGCATTACGATTCCTCATGAATGCCTTGATAGTGTAAAATATACAAGATACTACAGACATGGAAGTGTTATCATGAAGTCCCTACACACACACACACGCACACACACACACACACACACACACACACACACACACACACACCGTGTATTTGACTAAACTCTAGATCCAAATTGCTGGATGCAGTAGAACAGCCAGGCTCTTCAGTAATGAAAATTACAGTGTAGCTGTCATTATTTATGGCTCTACCAAATCACACAGCTCTAGCTGCTCTGCCAAATGCACCTGCACGGGCTGTTGAATGCAAGCCTGCGTACTCTCCAAACCTGTAATTGTCACCATGATACCAGCACTGTTTGCTATTGGTATTGATCAAACACATATGATTGCTTCTGAGAGCAGATTCGGCCAATAGGGACGGATGTGGGTCTGTGACCTTTAATATCAGATTGTGACCTCTCAACACTTATTTCTTGGAAGAATAGATGCAATGTTTTATTCATCCACATTTTGAGAGAGTGATTGAAATGGGCGGACAAATGCTATGATTTACTGCTATTAACTCTTAAACACAGACAATCTTGTGTAAGTTGGGTTTTTGAGTGCAGTGTTTACAGCCGAGCAGACTGTGTGATTGCAGATGAATTCGGGATGAAAATCAGGCTGTAACATCTTGTTTCAAAACAAGAGGTGTGTCAAGTTTTAATGCCAAAATAATAGGGGAATACCGCCATCTGTTTCATGATTAAGATATTCATTATGTGAATATAATTAATGTTTTATATTGTATTAAATAGTTTAGGAGGATATTAAATGAGAACAAGGAATCTGCTTGTTGTAAATTATTTCATATTTAAATTGAAACTGAAACTGAATTGAATTTTGTTTGCTAAAACATCCATCTACTCTGTAAACCACTTGTCCAGAGTTTGTCTTTGAGAAATAGTTAGGTCTTATAATATTGTATATTTTTGAGTTTCATGATCGCCCCTAGTTTTGCATTAATTCAGTGGAATACCTCTCATTCTGGGTATCTGTCTGTGTGAATGGAGACTTTGGCTCAACCTTATTTCTATCTTTTATCCCGTGTTTTTTACCCCCCTTTCTTACTCGCATCATTCCACCATGCACCCCTCGATGATGTGTGGACAACCAGAGTCAAGTGCCAAGTTTCATCAATGTGGTGACTAATCATAACTGCCAGAAATCTAGCTGGTGCACCAGATTTGCCTGATCAAATGGCAGCGTGAAAGCTGTCCCTTGTAGCGATAAACCCCCAGAGAATTATCAGCTGAATCTGCAGCTCCTCTGAGCTTTACAGGACTTTAAGTGACATTCAGCTAATTGTGCAGCTATGGGCATACAATTTTACTGTTGTTGTACCTGTATTTGGTGGGTACCTCACCAACCTGCTGAGGTTCACAGGCATGTGGTTAGTGGACAGCATTACTGCCAGCCCTTTCTTTCTCCATGGAGTTTGTGTCTGATAATTATCAATAATGATGTTGATGGGATTTTTGTTTACCTTTCCCTTTACAATTAAAAGACAGACAGAGAGAAAAAGACAGAGGACGCTCACAGAAAAAATACTGCCCCTTAACCTGATGTTAATATTTATTTCAATTTCTCATATTCTGCAGATACAGACATTGAAACATTAAACACTGCTATGACGTCCATATGCTCATCTACAGATCATTTTCACTGTCAAACCATGTGTCACAGAGAAAAAAATAGGAGAAATGTTGGTCATTTAATGTTCCTAATGAGTGTCTCTGGTGTGCGGCGTATGATAGACCTTCTAGACCCTGACCATCCAATTGAAACAACTCCCTCAAATCTACTGTAGACTGTGTACAGTATGTTACTGCAGCTAATTAGCTCACAATGCATTCAACATTAAGGGATCCCTTAAGTACTATTCAAGCCATTTTCCCAGCCAATCTGAGTGGTAAGCCAAGTCATTAGCCCAGCCCTCTGTGCCACTGGCTTCAAATGTAACAGTCAACGGGGGGCCTCATCGGTCTAATTCCACAGCATTATCAGAATTGTTTTCACAACACTGATCAGATTATAGCTCAGTAGGGGCCTTTTACAGCATGGTACACACAACTTAGTTCCCTGGGTGGATTTCATATGTATTTGTCGGGAGAGGAAATTCAAGCCTGCAGTCTATACCGAACAAGTCTGTACACTGATAGAGTCAAGTTTTCTTTTACTGAACTAGTTAAAGGTAAATATGCTGAATTATAAAGAACTGTAGTCTGTAAATTGTTTGGTCAATGCATCTACAGTATGTATCACTGTCACAGTATCTGTCTGTAGGCCAAATTACCAAGATGTTTGCAGTGAATGAGGGCGGCTGTAGCTCAGGAGGTAGAGTGGGTCGGGGAAATTGGAAGGTCTCTGGTTAGAATCCCAGCTGCATGTCTATGTATCCTTAAGCAAGACACTGAACCCCAAAATTGCTTCTGATAAGCAGTTGGTACCTTGTATGGCAGCCTCCACCATCAGTGTGTGAATGTGCATGTGCGAATCTGACGTGTGTTGTGTTTTTCCAGTCTCACCAAAGTGATTTGGTGACATTACCATTCGTGTCATCATAAGATCATATATTCCATTTACAAATCAGTAATATCTAATTCTGATTATCTAGCTCTCTTCTGGAGCGTCCAATAGCTGTACAGTGTTTTTTAATATACTTCGTAAGGGAGAATGCTATAATGTTTGCTGGGCATAGTGATGTTCTTACAGGTAAACTATGTTTTACTATAGCTTGAGTTTCTCCTCTTAGTCCATGTTTACATTTTCACACCAAATAAGCCCTAATTATTTGTGTCTGTCAGCAGGAGTGTCCAAACAAGAGTTATCATTAAACCTTGCAGTCAAGTGTCTCTAATCTACACAGCACATTGTATATAAGGTTGCCTCCCAATCAAAGTCAGTGGTCATAATTACCCTGTTGAAATTGTTCCAGATGCAAGACATGTAAAAAAAGAATAAATAAATAAATCTCAAGGACAATCTGAAAATGCAGAGATGAAAGTTTGGTTTCATACTGTATTAACACAATGAACCTAAAATCAATTGAATCGCATTGAAATCACACAAAACATTAAAGTGGTTTTTTGCTTGCAAACACTTCCTGGTTACACTTTCATGACAAAAGCCTGTTTTTACTGTTTCTTCCTGCACCAGACACAAAGCAAACGTGGCGGCAATGTTAGCGAAAAAGCGTGGCAGACATTATTTTTCGTAAAGTCTGGTTTTGGATGTGCCGGCGCGTCCGTCCAGACAGGAAGTGGGCCATGGTGGTGGGCTAGCAGCTATCTACATGAGCATCCACAGATTCTGATTTCAGTTTTCCTTGCTTATCTGGATCTCCTCAGACCCAAACGGACTTGGTCCGGATTCGTTTAGTCTCATTAATCCACAACCAGTGGTGTTGCCAGCATTCAATTTCGAAGTACGGCACAGCAACGGCAAATACAACAAATGGAAAAATACTTTTTTTAAGACAAAATGTAATGTTTTAAGTATCAGTGAAATAACAGATTGCAGTGCCCACATGATCTGTTAGACTGTGGTTATTCTGACAACAGTTAAATGGCTGCTGTGTGGAAAACACACACACGCGATCGTCCTCTCAGATGCGGCTGCGTCTCTCCAGGTCATTGTGTGAGAGAAAGAAAAGCTCTGACTTGCTTGGGCAGACGTTCTTTGGTGTCACCCGCTGATTTGCATAATTTAAATATCTAGCCCGTCGAACCTTCCTATCCGGCCCCTGGTTCAGCTCCCTGGACAGAGCACTGCAGACCTGCAGCATTTGTTTTCATCCAAACTTTGCAAACGTGGTCAGGATTTGTAGAAGACATATGTATGGTGCTCACTATCCTATGCTGATGAGTAAAGCATACAAGCTACACAAAAAGCGCCATCAACGCCTTTGTTTTCATCATATCTAATATATTTTTTAATTGTTTCTATATTTGCCCTTGTATTTTGATTGTATCTGTACTTGAATCTACCTGCTGCTACAATATCCTAATTATCTATTTTCACTTCATGGTTTATTTACATTAGGTCCTATTTACAGAACATAAAATAATGTGTGACCTCTGATCTGGCAACAGTGGGAGAATTTTGCTCCAAAAAGGAAAATAGTCTTGCTACTGGAAAGTGGAAGCCAGTCTTTTAGCACTCGGCCAAGTATTCATACATGTCATCAGTACTGATCAACAATGCTCTTAATCCCTTGCAGATATATTAGGGTCATCATGTACTATGGGGCAGGAAAAATCATATTCACTGCAATTTTAACCTTCCAATTTGGACTGCACAAGTCTGGATTGAGCTGACAGCTTTGACTTGGTCCAATACATAATAACAATGCTAGATTCACACATTTTATTTAATACTTCATTAATGAATAGAGCAGGAAGTTGACTGGCATGTAAAGGGAGCTGTGAAAGCAAACAATTCAATCTGTTTTGTTAATACAACAGTGTTAAATGGTCCAAAATGGCAAAATTGAAACTATTCTGTTGTACTTTAAGTTTGTGTTCACAACATCGATAGGTTTCTGGCAACACTGGATTATTAGATCATATGCCAGCTATGCTACTTTACACCCTTGATGCAAGCACAAAAGGATTTTATAAGTTAGAGAGAGAGAAAAAAGTAATTGAAGATGGTTAAGGTTAAAGGTACGTATTACTGGCCTAAAGGGATAAAGCATTCCTACTTCCCGACAAACTAGTCTCTATGTCATCAGAGGAGGAATGCAACATTGAAATACGTCAAAATGCTGGACTGTCATGTACACATAAGCACTAACTTTATCTAGCCAGCTGGTTAGCAACTGAGACTCCAGCAAACTGTCCGTGAATGTTTTTCCCATGATGACTTAGTGGATGATTATTAGGCTACCATATCATGAGGTCATCATTATTATGCTTCAACTTTATGTTTTGAAATAGTGCTGCATGAAAGTGAAATTAGTATGGCCAGGAAATTCATTATTCAACAAGAAAGGAGAAATCTGCATGTGGAGCACACTAACAGCATCTGCAGTGGTACCAGGACAAACTATTATAGTATAAGAGCCAATTCCTTGTTTGTTATTGTAGTTATATAAATTTAATTTCATGCTGTTAGATTAGTGTTAGACCACGCCATCAGAGGCCTGTGGAAATCCGAGAGAACTTTTCTTGCCACAGTGAAAATGTTACTTCTGAAACGCTAAACACAAGCAAACATAGGTTAAAACATGTTGTATTCAAATGCTCTGAAATGATTAGAGATGTTCAGAAAACATGAGTCTGAAGCAATCCTACCAAAACAAAACAAATACAAGAGCATGTGCTATTTTTTTCCGTATTTCTACAAATTTGGAAGGCACATTAATGCAATGTTTTGGTGAAGCAATGATGATATGTATTCCCTGTTGAGTCCACTTTAAATGCTTTATCCCCAGCCATATTACTTTCGCTTCCATGCAGCATTGTTGAAAAACAAAAATCTGAAGCATTGTAATGATGACCTCACAATATGGTTGATAATCTTTTAATATGCTCAGTCATATTTGTATTCGAAGTATTTCATTTGGTGTGGGTTATTATAAAATGTATGATCTTTTACGCTCAGGTGACACATTTTCAACAGAAATCATTGTCATCTCACTGCAGGATTTTTCTGATATTTTCATAAGAAATTCCTTTGGCAGTGGCGGCTGATTAAAGAGATGTGTGTTCACAAACATCCTCGTATGTATGTACCTACGTGTCTTGGGACAGAGGTCAAACACAGCATTATCATTACAGTGCATCTCTTGGTTCTTATTCAACGGCCATCCAAACAGGTCCTCCAGCCCCCCATGCTCATCTGGCGGCAGCAGGGCTGCTAAATCAACTACATCGTTTTGTCTTGCATTTTGTCAGCATGCATCCAGAGACACAAAGAGTGCAGACAGATCTCAATAGAGAGAGTAGCTGTGCGCACTCTCTTACAGTTACCATATTATGAAAAACACGTTTTCTCTGGTCTCTACATATATGAGCTGGTCTTCTCTGACCCTGTCAACTCCCAGAATGACAAGTGATTCCTGCATGGTCTCTGCAGCCTACCCACTGGTAAAACGGCGTGCCTACAGGCTAATCAGATTCAGATTCAGCTCCTTTTGCTACGTAACAAAAGGAGTCATTTTCATAGGCAGGCCTCCTCTGCACGATGATAGGAGATATCTGAGTGGTGAATTACAGTGTGTCCAGTGGTAAGATAGCAGTGTTTCGCAATGTTGTCACTCAGAGTTGGACACGCAAATAGCTCTGTTGTTGGTTGTAAAAATCAACATAAGTGCCTATATTCCGTCCCAGCTACAGAACAACAGAAGAGACAGTGGTTGTGTTATATTTTTAATGATAACGTGCCGGCTGCATTTCGTGTAACTTTGTGTGTGTGTGTGTGTGTGTGTGTGTGTGTGTGTGTGTGTGTG
>JARJLU010003465.1:0-23179 GCA_030272975.1 Sparidentex hasta
ATTTTATACCCACAAAACTCACTGCTAAAGAGTTTTTCTGCTTTTTTGAGCACTTTTATTGAATAATTTAAATGTACAGAACTACAAGGTATACAATAATAATCAGCATATCGGTGACATAAATAATAAATAAATCAAAGATTTAGTACAAAAAAAATAAGAAACATTAATAATAATGATGATAAAAAGGAAAGGAACAATAAAATGAATGATAAATAAATAGACAGTTCAAACAGGGGCTTCAGGGAAAAACTATTCATAATGACTCAGTAAGGTATTACTTTTTTTGTTATTTAACAAAATCAGAGATTTATGCAAAGAGCTTAGTTCCAGGAGAAAAGGAGCAAAATTAGGTAGTGATTTTGTGAATTTTTGTTTGTGAATAAAACTTTTTTCATACAGGATGACAAAGTCTGTCAGGTGTTTGAAAGAATTATCTTCTGGGTTAAAATAGTAGCAATTAACATCTTTAAGGGTAATAAAGTAGACAGAGGTAGCAGCATCAAAAAATAAGATTCAACATCAGTCCAACTTTTTAGATATATCACAATAAAAAAATAAATGTGAAATTGTTTCTGCATTGTGATTACAAAAAGTACAGGAATCATCAACACCTATAAACTTAGTAATAATATCATTAACTGGGTATATGTTATGCAATATTTTAAAATGTAATTCTTTAGCCTTGTCAGATATGCAGTATTTGTGGGGTAGAAGCCAGCTCTTCCCCAGTATGTCCTCTATTTGGGACCTCCAGTAAAACTTGCCTCTAGGCATAGCTCTATTCATTCTTTGAAAACACTGGCAAATATGTTTATTATTACACTTTCTATCTGTTAGTTCAGTTCCACTCAGCATCTGTACAGGTTGACTTGTTTTATATTTACTGTAACTCAAGTGGCTTTTTATAAGTGATATGTTTTTTTATTTTATTTTATAAGTATAGTTTTATAAGTAACTCTTTAGGGATAGCACGAGTTACAGCAATACATTCTCTGAAGGGAACAGGAAAACTGTATATAGACATAAAATGTTCATAAGGTTTTGCAGGTAAATGTGAGACATTTGCAGAGCACATGTCTGCATCATCAAGTCTGGAAACCATAAAGGGCCTTGCTGAAGTCAGTACATGACATGAGCAAAGAGAAGTGCTGTGATTAGTGAAAAGAGCAGGATTACAGTGTGTAGTCAAATTTGCAGGAAAGTTGTGGTGATTTGACAAAATTGCATGGTCACAAAAAATTCATGGTGAATTTGCATCAGTTGGTGCCGTCATAACTTGGAGGGACTGCTAAACAGTGTTGTAACAGAGGCATGCCCAGTGAAATAAAGGGGTAAGTTGGTCATATGAAGTTGGTGTCTTTCAAAATGTAGACTTTCTAATGTGCAATTCCCGGTGTGTATGTGTATTTGTGTTTGTGCATACACAGTACCACCCTGACCGTCTTGGAGGGGAGGGATCTTTGGAAGTAGAGTCTGGTGTGAAGAAGTTTCTGGAGGTGGATGCAGCCTGGAGGATCCTTAGTGACCAGAACACCAGGAGACATTATGACCTGCAGCGCAGAGGTGGGACTTCACATTTTGTTTTATTGCGAAAGTCAAGATTTACTTTTAAGAAAGAGGTCTCGGATGATTTGGTTTTATTTTGTTACTGCAAGTGGAATTTGATCGATTTGTCAAAAGTTCCAATACTGCTGTCCGTGTTGAGTAATACATTACTTATTACACTACTTTTTAGTTATTTACTTACTTACAAAATGCCCAAATAACAATAGATATACATACATTTATACATTTATACCTTCTATAATGTCGTCTATAATGACATGACAAGACAAAAGTCTCTTTTTTTAATGTCTTTTAATTTTAGTCTACACAACAAAGAGTGCATGGACATATGATTCGGGAATGTGAATTCAAAGTGTGCTTGAGGATTGGGCTTCATCATTAGGCCTATCAAATATGGCTCATTTCAGTCACACAGAGACTTAGAGCTGGGGTTAATAATCCAGTTCAGAAACAGGTTTCGTTGTATTTGTATAAAATCTCTTAACATCCAGATGGCATCAAAATATGAAATTATTTTGAAAAAAAAAAGGAAAACAATTCATCATCTGTGGCAGCGACAGGGCTGTAATACCTCCATTCAATCAACTTTAGCAGCCTGAAGTTACTGACAGGTAGCCTACCTGTCTATCTATCTGTCCTTACCTGCCCACCCTGCACTGACTCCACCCACTCACTGCACATGACCAGAGTCTACACACCACTGCTGCAGCTGTGAGCTTAGTGTTTATGAACAAGAATGGCAGACAAAGTACAAAGACACTTTTCATCACCAGCAGTACCTACGGCAGTGTGTACTGCCAAACAGAGCAAGAGAAGAGAGACCGAACTGGAGAAGATTACAGACAAAAAGGAATTGGATAGTTCAAGAGGTGAAACGAGAGTCAACACTGATCAACGATGGAGATAAATGATGGAGTCGAAGACCTGAACATGGACGCCATGTTAGCTGTGTCTCTGTTGGACAGGTAATGAACTGGTTTGTTCTGGCTGGGGAAATGTATTATTACTCTGCATTATGTAATCAACTTAGCTAACGTTATCTCCTTATGTTGCGGTCGTATGTATTAGCACAACACTAACATTGTTACCATCGTCAGCTAGCTATGACAGACAACTGCCGCATGAAACCGGTTTACATGTAGAATCCCCGCTAACACACAGAAGAGCGTTTCCACGTCCTGTGGATCTAATCCATATAGCAGTGTTCACACATGCACAATAGCCAAACAATAAGAGGCAGACTAATTCTTGTGTGCTACACATGTGAAAGGCCAAGTCCACTATTAGCACATCATGAGAATATTACAGATATTTGTGACTGTAGTTTGTATTGTAAGTTGTAAGTAGATGTCAGATGGTTCATTCATATAGACTTTGAACAAGACGTCTTACAAATGTGCTGATGCAGCCTACTTCTGTGTCCTATAGTTTGGAGAGGAACGCATTAACTTCCAGTATTTGAAGAGTCAGTCGACGACAGAACCATGCCCTGATGTTTCCACTGCTTCTGCAGAGTCTCTCTCTGACAGGTGAGTGGAACTTGATGCTGATAGCAACATGGATCAGACCACTGTTATTCAGCAGGGACACAATACAAAAAGGATCGGTATCATTTATTTGCTGCACCAGGAACTTGCTTCAAGTACTGGTCCTAACAGTAACATGTTAGCCTACCACTTGCGTCTATTAGATATTAGTAAGACATTTTTTAAAGAAAATAAACCATGCATTTCAATTTGTGATCTGACTGTCGGCTGACCACAGTAGAATGAGAGAAACACAGGGAAACTGAAGGGACATTTTGCTAACCCCCAAAAGTAGAACTGGTAAAAATGAGGTGACTGTAAATGGCACAATTAAGATGTAACAGAGGGTATTTCTGATTGTTTTCAGGAATATTTGTCACTGCATAAAATGCATCCAAATTTGTGTTGTTTATAATAAATTGGAAGTAATTTCAAGGTCCTTGAAATGTGTATTTACTGTCAGATAAGTTATTGTGCTGTTTTTTCTACAGGACTATCTCTGCCAAAACAGTTGAGGATTGAGACAGCACGACTTCAGCAGCCTGGCCTGTTGGCTAACACTGATCTGTGTTTATAATCAGAGGCCTCTGGACATCCTTCCTGTATATAGCCGTTCATGCTAATTGTACTGTATATTGTATATTTTGTAGTGAAATTTATGTATATTTATATTGTGTTCCAAAATTGCTACTTTCTTGAGCAATTAAATATATCTCTTGTTTTGCCTGTTTTGTGATATACATTCCTAAAAAGTGTCTAATATTTCTAAACTGAAATGATATTGGCATTATGACTATGATGATTCTTCATTGGGCTATTTTTTGGTGCCCTCTCAGCACTTGGTGCCCTGCGCACAGAGTGTGATGCGCGTGGTGGGAGCTGTGGCGCTGCATGCATGGTTTTGGGGGAGTGACTTTGGAGAGAGGCCTGAGTGCAGGGGGCGGGGTTTACTGTCTGGATATTTTTAACAAATCTAACCTGGACTTGACAGGTTTTGCAATTTCCCGACCCTTTAACAAAGAACTTATAGACTTGGCTATATTAAACACACACCGGGCCTGTATTGATATGGAAATGCACAGTGTGGATGGGTTCTTAAGGAAACAACAAAAAGCCCTTCATGTCGGGGGTAATGCATTTAATATTTATTTTTATACACTAATAGGGAATTAGGGTTAAATGTGGCCATCAATGATAATTAGTGATTATCAGGGATAATTTTTAATTATGATGGATAATAAAATCCAATTTACACAAGATCACCTTGGGAGCACCACCCATGAAGAAGGGACATGAAAGCCATTCAATCGCCCTGAAACTCATAGCTCACATGTCTTTAACTACTCTGTAAGGACACTCCCACACAAGGTTTAAAAGCATGCAACTCCCCTACAGTCAGTTAAAACTGAAGAAGCCTCTTGGATGAGAGGTGAAATGATAGAGAAGGTGGTTAGTTCATGTAAAGACCCTGAGCCTGTGTGAACCATAACTAACATTAGATTAGCTGTGTAGCAAAGCAAACTACCAGTAGTCTGACTACACAAAGATCACAATAAACTATTAAAGCTGCAAGCAGCGATGAACAGGCCCTCGCAGTCCACGCGCATTTAGGCATGCTGCCTTTGGGCATGCTGCAAACCCAGCCCCATCAGGCAATTATTGTGTATGCATCTCTTAACTGTCCATGTTTTAGACAGTGCAGGAAGGGATTGAATGACATTTACCATGTCCAACATGTGGCACTTTGTCTATGGCTGTATATTGGCCTATGTGTTCAGGCCTGTACACTTAACAAACAGGTGAATTTTGTCCAGATAGGAATGATAGGAATAGGAATGCCCTCTATGGAGAAAGCCTGAATGTAAGCCATTGTAGAAATTTGTAAACCATGAATCAAGTCAGAATCCTGAATAAGGAGGCTTTTGTCGTGGGTTATGGGTCTCTTTTGTTTGAGAAGTATGCTAACTGAGAGAGAACTCAACCCCAGCTTGTTTCTCACTACTTCTGTGCGATTTTTTGCTAGTCACTAAAAGTGACCATTCAATTGATAATATCTGACTTCCTGTTGGGTTAAGGTTGTTGGTCCTTTAGGATTTTCTGTGCATCTGGTCATGATATACATGCTGATTGATTTTTGTACATTTTGGTGAAAAATGCCAGCCAAGGTTTTTTGTGGTTATTTTGCAATAAAAGCGCCCCATTAAGGCCAATATTGCCAAGAATTTTACACAGAGCCTTCGAGGCTCATGGGGAAGTAGGAACCTGAGTTTAATGTCATTCGGACACACCAACGTTGGGTTGCAACTTCCTGTTGTGTTCAAAATCTACAGGAAGTTGTCATTTAATAACGTGAGTATTTTTTGGAATATCAAGATTCTTTTTGCAAATTTTCGTCAGGAGTGTCCACAGATGTTATGTGCAAATTTTTGTGCACATCGGTCATACAGCCTATGAAGAGGTAATGGGAGATTTTCCACATTATGCGGGAAAGAATACTTACGGAAATGGGCGTGGCCTATATCAGCCGACTCAGCTCAATTTAGGGAACGCAGGGATATAAGGTTTTTGAATATGTGGGAGTTATTGGCCAAAACACATTTGCCCTGACTATAGTGCCACCTGCTGGTGGACACGTCATTTTTGGCATGTGAGCTACTGGCACATGAATAATTGGCAGTGTTGGGCTGTAACGTCACTACTAGTTTAACTACATTTCTCAGTAGCGAGGTGATAGTTTTGCTGTTTTCTGAGTGAAATAGCTTTTCAGTAGTTTAGCTCTTTGATTGAAAAAGAAGCGCAGTAGCATCCACACAAGCTATATTTGCTATACCTGAAGCTCAGCACAGCGGAGCTTTCTGCTGCGGTCTGAAATAAAAGGATCAGTCAGTGATGACACCGCCTCACACGGCCGTGTATGTGGAGCTGACAGAAGCATCTGTCTCTCTGCTGCAAAGGAATACAGACAGGTGAGCTTGATTGAGTTACATTACTTGATGGAAAGATGTCGGAGGGTGACGAGGACGGAGACAAACTTAAATAATAAACAAATACAGTAAAGTTACATATAGGAGGTAAAAGGTGGGGAAATGAGGGAAGAGAAACTTTTGAACATTTTACATTACACTGAAATGTTACTTCTGTAACTTTTCACCAGCACAGGGTTCACCAGAAATGCAATTTCCACAAAACTAAAGTATGGTAGTCAGTCAAATTTATTAGCTAAAAATGTAAGTAGATATAGCAACTAGTACCGAGTGGGCCTAATAAAAATACCACTTTTGAAACTGCCAGTTATATGGGATACTGGTAGATGGATAGAGTACTTTATTAATCTCAAAGGGAAGTTAAAGTGTTACAGCCACTTGACATGAATCAAAATACGAAAACAATGAGGTAGGTAAAAGAAACAAATACAATTAAAGACTTAATTATATACAATAACTAAACAGACTAAGCTCAAATATCAAATATAAATAATAAAGCTGAAACTAGAATACAGACTGGAGAACCTTAACAAAAACTACAACTATAATATACTATGTGTTGAGTATACCCTGTTTAATTATGTTGATATGCTACAGTGTAGGACACTGTACATTAGTGCAAGTCAGGTGGATATTGCAATGGTAGCGAGGTGCATGATTGTCCATGGATGTTGAATAATACAATATACAAAACAGTGAGAGCACAACTTATTGTTTAATAAACAATTGAATGTAACATTTTTGCCTGCTTATCTGCCTGATTGATAGTTTTATTGATCACTGAGGTAACTTTGACTTGGAATGAAGTTGTTCAAATACAAAAAAAAATTTAAAAAAAGTTTTGATGTAGTTAAGCTACTTTTGCCATGTTGCTGTAGCTTAGCTTGCTACATATTTCTGGGGGGTAGCTTTGATGTAGTGAAACTTAATTATTGATAATGTAGAGTAACTGGTAGCTTATCTACTTTCCAAGTAGCTTGCCCAACACTGATAATTGGTGACACCCTCCTCAGCTAACCTCAAGGGACCATGGGCAACCAAGGTACCAAGTTTTGCCTAAATCGACCAAGGCGATGTTCAGATATTAAAATCTCAAAGTTTAAGATTGCCATCTAGTGTCCCCAAATTTTACACAGAGCCTAAAGGGAATGTGTTGAATTACCAACCCGAGTGTCATGTCAATCAGACACACCAGTGTGGAGATATGCAACACTTCCTGTTTTTGTGTAAAAAAAATGATTCATTCTTAACTTTGGTATCGCAGTGAATTGCAGGTCTGTGACCTGTTTGGGCCCTATTAACACTAAAACATAGACCCAGACCAAATATGTTACATGCAATACATCAACCAAAGTTAAACAATCCTGTGCCTAGCTGTGCTATGTTATACTATGCTGCGTGCCATCTAGGCCCAGTTCAGCATTACCAGTCTTTGAAGAAAAGGTTCTGGTGGTTCCTTGGCTGATGAGGAGAAGTTCGTAATCCCAATTTTGAACAATGCTGTTCTTGCTGTGCAATGTCCAATGAAAGAAGGTGGATGGAGGAAAGTGGTTTCAACTTTCCTTTGCAGGGATAGCAGCTTGGTGCTGACTTGTTGTATGTAGCCAGGCCAGTTGGGGGAGAGCTGGAGAAGAGAGAGGAGAGCTGGAATTTTGACTACCTGTTATGAGGAGAGTCTGACCCTGACCAATAGTAGCTCAAAGGTGGGTCTCTTGGCAGTCTTTGCAGCTAGGTGTGAAGATTGGGGAATTCTGGGGATCTGAGTTTAGTTCAGAGTCTATTTTAAAATCCACCATGAATGCATCCTAAAAGTGTTACATGACATAACTGTGGTACTATATTAATGAAATCATACAGAATAATAAAATGATGTGGAATATAACAATAATTGTGTCTTGTGGACATTGAATAAACTGAAACAGTTATAATTGAATACTTTTTTCAACCTGTCCCTGAATATGTATATTACCAGTCACCTGCCAGCGGATGTAATTTCCACTGCCCTTTTCAATTTGAAATAGATAACATTTCTGACATGAACTGTTAAAATATGGATTTCTATCACCAAGATATGAGTGATTTTCATGATAATGTTATTCACAGATTCAAGTCAATTAGTGGAATTACACATAATATGCAGAGCAGAGAGACACACAGCAATTGTGTTAAAAATGTTGTTGTAAGGAGAAGGGAGTTTTTTTTCTTCTGGCTGTTGTTATGTCCAAGTCTAATACCTCAATTTTCAGGTGATCAGAAACTCCTCCCTATTATTCCCTCCTGATCTCTGGCACCTGCTGGGAGGCCTTTAAGAGCTCCGGGTAGCTCCACCCACTTGCTCTCTCTCACACTGCAGCTTGGGCCTGCTGCAATGCCACCAGCCTCCACCATTGGTTTTCTTTGTTATCCATGGTTTGTCTTTTGTGGTGCAATAAATGTTTCTTTGACTGCATTTGATTGTTGTTTCCAGTGTTGCTTCCCAAGAGCCGGGGTCGTAACACTGTACACTGAGGGATTTTAAAAACTTATTTTGCTGTTGAAGCCTTGATGACCATCACACGCACCCACAAAAGTAAATAAGCACAATATGCAGATTATGTCTTCACTGGTCTAAATTACTGGGAAAGAAACAATATCTGAAATGGTTGCTAAGATGTGTAGTGAGTATTCGTTGAGTCTGTGAATAAATTAATAATAATAATAATAATGAAAAAAACAGAAAATTATTGGATAAGAATAAAATTATTGTGGTATTGTAGTGTGAAAAGTTTGCATCTTACACTCAACAGAGGGCTGTAGTCAGCTTGATTCACACAGGTCACAGTGGATTCCATACGTCACCCAGAGTCACTGGGGAAAAAAAAAAAAAAAAACTATTTAAATGCATTAATACATAAGAAATAGTAGTTGTTTTCTGTTGGTATATGAGTGTATTCTTCCTAAAAGCTGCAGCCTTGCCCTCACCATTCATCCTATTTTAAAGTATCAGTAGTTTAACAGTGATTATTCCTCACACATTGTAACACTAATTAAAACACAAGCAAAGTTTAGCACTAATTATTCATGGTTCAACATCATTATCACTGTCAAACTGTGCAACTTGATAATGACTGTTTCCTCAAGAGTGAACTGTAAAAAGACTGTGTGAATATCCATCTGTTCGCTGTCTTCCATCATCTGTCAGTCCTGCAATGATCAATAATGATCACGATGTGAGGAATATTGTTTGCTACTTGGGATATCTACAGTGATTGGCACTTGTCATTGTAATTTAGTTGTATTGGTGAGAAATGGAAAAATCAGGGCTTATTTTGTTGTTGTTATTTTGAATGTGGTGTCCAGGTTATCTGGCGTCCTCTGTTACCATGGTTACAAGCCTGCTGGTGCACAGCAGGCTCCTCTGTGGGAGGAGCTTTGAAGGCAGGGCTGCAGCAGAGCAGAGAGGAAGGAGGAGGGACCTGGGAGCTGTGCTTATTCCATCCTTGCAGAATCTTTTCTCTAAACATTTTGGACATTTCTATTGACTTGCCATATTTCTAACATGCAGTGAAACGTCACCATTGACAGTCCAGGTATATGAGGTGTTCTATTTCAAGCACACCTGATGCAACTAATGAAGCCCTTAAACTCCTGATTTGCAAATAAAAAAACAGTAGTCATTGAAAGTAGGATTTACTGTTGAATTCGGATAAAATCCTTGTAATATTAGTTTTATTCAACTATTTAAACTTTTCTTGTGTAATTTGTTTATTGCAATCACCTGAAAATTTTGCCAGTAAACCTAAAATGCAATGGGAGTTGAATAATTGCAACTGTATGTTAATATGACTGCTTCAGCTGATATTTAACTTAAACAGCTCTTCTGTGAAGTTAAATATGCGACATTAATATGAAGTTAATATGTGCTATTGCGAGTATTACTGTAACCACCACCATCATAGCCTTGTAGTTAAAATGGGGCTATGCAGGAGCATGATTGACACTTCTCTGACACTCCCCCTGGTTGTGTTGATTCAGGAGCAGTGGATTCTTACAAATAAAACTGGACCCACAGACAGTGGATTTGTACACAGTTGATCTGTATTTTATTCTGGTGTAAGATCATAATGTCAATTTTTGCAAATATAACCAAAAAATAGTTACAGACTACAGCTTTAATTAGCTGTGGCAGTGTGCAGTATACCCACATCAACTTGTGATAAAACATTAACCAGTGGTGCAGGTATACCATGTAGAGCTACAGTTGGCATTGCACATACCCACTTTTAAATCCCTCTGATGCACGTCCTTGTTACATTGTTTGAGGGGACTATATGTACTTGCATACTTGTGGACACAACCGTCACTAATGCAATCGTAGCTCCTCATGGATTCAAGCTGTTATTTTTCAAATTCTAATCCAAGACAACACATTAGGCTGTAAGGACTAGGGCTATTGGTACCTGTTGTTGATTTAGTTCAGATATGTTACGTTTAATTCCCAGCTCTTTTAAATGTGGCCTACTTTTTTCAATGCCTTGCATTAGTCAGCCGCGCACACAGCTATTATTACTTGTTTGCTTCTACTTTCCTGTCTCTAGTGTAACTGCTTTTGAAGCCCAAAACAGAGGAATGTTTTTTAAAAGGAGTTAAAACAACACAGTTGTAGTGTTACAAAGGCTTTTGTCCTTAGTAAAGTAAAAAAAAATCAGTGCAGTAGCGCTAAATGCAGGAATGAAAATATATATATCCCTATAGCCCATATTTTTAGACTGCTTTTGAACACACCTAGAATAGATTTTTTTCCCTAATCCTTTTCCCAGGACAGGGACAGTCCCATCACAAACTGAGACAGTGTTTGCAACACTGTTTCTCGTGTCATATGGTATAAAAAAAATCTTTTTTTTGGGAAAAAAAGAAAGTATAACTCATCAAATACACCCATCAGGCAAAACATTATGAACACCTGCACAATATTGTGTTGGTCCCGCTTTTGTTGCCAAAACAACCCTGACCTGTCGAGGCATGGACTCCATTAGACTCCTGAAGTTGGGCTGTGGTATCTGGCACTAAGATGTGACCAGCAGATCCTTTAAGTCCTGTAAGTTACGAGGTGGGGCCTCCATGGATCAGACTTGTCTGGATTGAGATCTGGGGAATTTGGAGGCCAAGTCAACACCTCAGACACATTGTTGTGCTCCTCAAACCATTCCTGAACCTTTTTTGCTTTGTGGCACGGCGCATTAACCTGCTGAAAGAGGCCACAGCCATCAAGGAATACCATTTCCATGAAAGGGTGTACATGGTCTGCAACAATGCTGAGGTAGGTGGTACGTGTCAAAATAACATCCACATGGGTGGCAGGACCCAAGGTTTTCCCAGCAGAACATTGCTCAAAACATCACACTGCCCCGCCACTTGCCTTTTTCCCATAGTGCATCCTGTGCCATGTGTTCCCCAGCTAAGCAGCCATCCACTTGATGTTAAAGAAAATGTGATTCATCAGCCTAGAACACCTCCTTCCATTGCTCTATGGTCCAGTTCTGATGCTCATGTTATAACAACAAAGATTTGCACTTCCCCACAAACATGATAAATCCCTGCAAACGTAATTGTTATTACATTTGTGGGAAATTGCGTGTTACGTTTGTAGTTTGTAGTAGGCAGCGGCTATTAAGTTTGTGGAAAAACAGATGTTGCTTACTGTTCATAGCCCCTACTATTTACAACACCAAGATCTAGTCAATAGGCTAGCAAAATACAGGTTTGTCTGGTGGCAGTGCAATGAACTAATCCTAATTTTAGATAAACCTAAATAACTAAGTCATATCCAACCAGGATTTTGATTCTGACACACAATAATCCACTTATTAATGCACTTTCAACACATGCTTTGAGACGGACTGAGTCAGGGAGGATGGTGTCCTCTGAAGGAGAAATATCAGTGTCAAAAACAGGTTTTAGTGGGCCACAGTGGCACATGAGCTTGCACATTGGAGACATCTATTGGCTGAGCTCAGGTCAACTTCGGTTAAGACCTGGGCTAACTTGGATGGGGATAATATTTTTTAATCATGCTGCTTCTCTTCACTTTTCCAATGTTACTGCACCAAATAGATTTAATTATGTGGTTGTCTGGCTCAAAAAAACTAAGGGTGCTCTGGTCAGGATGTTGGGGGCATCACTAACCACTGATTGCTGGAAGCAGTATTGGCTGATACTGATCACCATTCACTGATCAAACAGATTTTTTTTTGCCACCTATAGCTGTTTGTATAGGGGCATAGTTTAGTGTAGGGGCATTAAAATGTTGTGGAAATAAATACTTATAGTAATTTTATATTGATTTAGATAAAAAGATTCAAGACTAAATGAAAAGCGTTGTGTAAAGTGTAAAAACAGGATCTTAAAAACAGGACAAAGAACAGGCAAAACTAAGTGTCTCAGTCTAAAGTGTCCCAGTCTTTGAATTGATGTATTTTTGCCCTGAAGACAGTTCTCCACCATCTGGTCACTATTTGTACCTGGCTGCATTCATTTCTGACAGAAGGTTGATAAATTGTACACTGATGTAGTGTCTAACTCCAAAGTCCTAGTAAACTGTACTCAGCTAAAATAGTCTACTTCAGTACATTTATTTCATGTAAACTTGTTGTGTTGTTTCATTATACTGTGGTTCACAGTCCTGCAGTGTCCCTCCAATGTAAGCTCTTTGCTCAATCAGCTGTTAGCACTGTTACCAGAAGCATCCTTCTGCTTGGGACAACAAATAATGTACGTATCCCAAATAGACAATCCCAAATGTTGAATTGATTTGACTACTACTGACTACACTGATTACAACAAAGCCCCTCCTCTCATGCTTTTACCATAGTTATCTCTCTATTAACAGTGCTGTGTTGGAGCTGTTTGCCATTACCCAGCCCAAGACCTAACGTTCTGAGAATCATTTCGTCATACCAAGTCATCTATCCCCTCAGTCACTAACGGCTGGCTGGCAGAATCTTGCTAATTTGTTGTGCTGGTTAAACCCAAGAGGGTACTGAAAATCCATATTGATAATGACAGGAGGCAAGTCAGTTAACTGTTAGCAGCTGGTGAGCAGTAGAGTCCTGTGTGGCATTTTGGCAGCACATAGATAAATTGTCTAGTGTGTTTATCTGATTATAAACCTGATTGAGAGGTTCTAAATGGGGTTAGACCAGGGTGCAAGACTGGCGCCAAAGCAAGGAGACAGCTAGGGTTTCTGGAGAACTTAACACCTGCAATCACACATGAGTCTGCTCTGATCCAATTCTGATTACTGGTGGAAGGACATTTGGGGGATTAATAAGTGTGTTTGTCTCAACTCTCACCTCGGAACCCATATCCACTCTTGGGTGGAATGTACTGTGATCCATCTCTCCACATCCTTGTTGAGTTGTTGACTGCTACCTTGAGGTGAAATGACTTTACTTCATGAATGGACAGAGAGGAGAATGATTAAAGAAGACACTGGAGGGAAATAACCAGAGTGTGTGGTGAGTGTTGAGTTGAGTCAAAGGTTGGACTGAACACAGACACTCACTTAGTAAAACAAACTGCAACTTATGTCTTTGCTCCAGTCCTGCCTCATCCAGTCTCTGGATGAAGACTGATGTATGTGAAGTCGCAATACCTTTACATAGTGCTGCTAGTCTTCCTTCTTTAATACTGTATATAATATAATGTATTTTTTTCCTCCAGCACAGGAACTGAAACAGGACTGGCCAGTGGATTCTACAGTCTATCTCGAGGACATGACCTGGGACCAGGGTAACTACGCACCATGTACATTAAAACACATGTAACACTCAAGCCTGATTGTAAAATCAACATTTGCTACATTGTGACTAGTTAGTCTTTCGCTAAACTCACTTACCTGTGGCACTTACCTGTAGCTTGGGTGCAGTTGCTGGGTTCGGTATGGTTGGGACTGATCCTTTTACAAGGGTCAGTGTCGAGGCAAACCTGCTTTGCACTGACCCTCGTTACTGAAGCAGTCCGATGTGAAGTGGTTAGCACACACGCAAAAACTTAGACGAACCGCAGCCGGCACGTTGTCGTTAAAAATGAAATGTACACTGCTGTCTCACTGCTGGACACACCAAACTTCACCTCGGGGATTAACTCCCCCTCTCAGATATCTCCTGTCACCGCGCAGAGGAGGTCGGCCAATGATATTGACTCCTTTCGTTACGTAACGCAAGGAGCAGATTCTGAACAGCCTGTAGGAGCATCGTTTTAGTGGGTGGACTGCAGAGACCATGCAGGAATCACTTGTTTTCCTCTTTCTGGGAGTTGGCTGGCTCAGGGAGGACCAGCTTATATATGTAGAGACCAGAGAAAATGTGTTTTTCATAATATGAGACCTTTAAATATCTAGATCATAATATCTACAGTGCTCAGCGTAAATGAGTACACCCCCTTTGAAAAGTAATATTTTAAACAATATCTCAATGAACACAAAACAATTTCCAAAATGTTGAATATATATAAGTTTAATATAACATCTGTTAAACTTATAACATGAAAGTAAGGTCAATAACATAATTCAGATTACACATTTTTCAGTTTTGCTCAAATAAGGGTGATGTAAAATGAGTACATGCCGCTACAAAAACTACTAAATCTAGTACTTTGTATGGCCTTCATGATTTTTAATGACTGCACCAAGTCTTCTATGCATGTAATGAACAAGTTGGACACATTTAGCAACATCAATCTTTTTCCATTCAAGAATTATCTCTTTTAGAGACTGGATGCTGGATGGAGAGTGATGCTCAACTTGTGTCTTCAGAATTCCCCATAGGTGTTCAGTAGGGTTCCGATCAGGAGACATACTTGGCCGCTGAATCACTTTCACCCTGTTTTTCTTCAGAAATCCAACAGTGGCCTTAGATGTGTGTTTAGGAACATTGTCATGTTGGAAAAGTGCACGACAACCAAGGGCATGGAGTGATGGTAGCATCTTGTCTTTAAGTATAGAGCAATACATCTGTGAATTCATGATGCCATCAATGAAACGCAGCTCCCCGACACCAGCAGCACCCATGCAACCCCACATAAGGACACTGCCACCACCATGTTTCACTGTAGGCACCATGCATTTTTCTTTGTATTCCTCACCGTTGTGACACCGTACAGTTTTGAAGTCATCAGTTCCAAAAACATTTATCTTGGTCTCATCACTCAATAGTCTTCATCTTTGTCAGCATGGGCCCTGGCAAAATCTAGGCAGGCTTTTTTGTGTCTGGGCTTTAGGAGAGGCTTACGTCAGGGATGGCACCCATGCATGCCATTCCTCTGCAGTGTACGCCGTATTGTGTCACGAGAAATAGTCACCCCAGTTTGACTTTCTACTTCCTTGGAAAACTGCAGTGAACTTGCATGCCAATTTTCTTTGACCATCCTTATCAGAAGACGCTCCTGTCGAGGTGTTAACTTCCGTGGACGACCTGGACATCTCTCTGAGATGGTTACAGTTCCATCTTTAAGTTTTTGTACCACTTTTGCTACAGTATTCTGACTGATAAGTAAAGCTTTGCTGATCTTGTAGCCTTCACCTTTGCGGTGTAAAGAAATGATTTTCTTTCTCAGGTCTTGGGACATTTCTCTTCCATGTGGTGCCATTGCTAACAACATGAAGGGGTTTTCTACACCCTTTTATAGTCAACTGTCTGCTGGTCACCTGTGTAATGAATAATTAGACTCACCTGTGGTTGATTATTATTACATTTGTTATATTTATTATATTTGTAGTCTAAAATTTAGCCTTGCTCCAGAGACTTTCAGTGGGGTGTACTCATTTTTGCACCACCCTAATTTGAGTAAAACTGAAAATTTTGTTCTCTAAGTTATATTATTAAGTTAAACAGATGTTATATAAAACTTAGTCTTGTCAACTTTTTGGAAATTGTTTTTTTGTGCATTGAGATATTGTTTAAAATATTACTTTTCGAAGGGGGTGTACTCATTTACGCTGAGCACTGTATATATTCATGCTCACTGTTTGATTAAGGCAGGTACATCCTTAGTTTTCCCTATTAAATATAGTTTTGTGTCGTTTCAGATGAGGGTGTGCACTCGTATAGTTGTCGCTGTGGAGGAGGCTACATCGTCTCAGAGGCAGAAGTGGAGGAGGAAACAAAAAGAAGGCAGCAGGGTGATACAGAAGAAGAAGAGCACAGAGGAGTGGTTGTCTGCTGTGATACTTGTTCCCTCAGTGTTTATGTCACATGGTCATTACATACAAAGGCTCAAATGTTGAAATGTCAATAATAATACTTGTTTGGAAACCTTTCACCTGTTACACTGCTGAGCTTGACTACAAAACAATGACATTACCCATCTTGGAGTGCATCAAATCGAAGCATGATGTTGGTTGTTTGAGGTAGATAGTGTGAGACTAAGAAAATGTATTTTTATAGTAAAGCACCTTTCAGGAGTAGATATCACAAAGTGCTTCACAATACAGAATGAAAGAGGAAATACTGTACCCTACCATAATACAGTTATGACAACAAGCTATGAACATAAAAAGAATAAGCTGGGTGTAGTGTTCCACAGCTGGTAGAAAACCAAGGGAGCGAACCAAACCAGCCAACATGTTGATCAAGACTCAGGTCCTTGGAACAAGAGTTCCCTTCTCATCTCAGACTTTGTGTTCAAATCTCCATCACCTTTATAGGGTCAGCTTCAGGGCTGTCTCACTGACAACAGGCTGTGTATGTATGAGGCAGTTTGGGTGTGAAGATGAATGATACTTAGCTGCCCTCTCTTTAGTGAAAAATGGCTTATTAGCAGTGATGTATGTGAACACCACATGGAGGGTAAGGGCAAGTGCATGTGTGATCTGACCTATGCCACTTTTAGGGATGAACTATGAAGGTATTATTGGTGCAAAAGTTTTGAACACCTATAACAGAGGAACTTTTAGTTGTGTACAGTGATTGTGTATGTGTATCAGTAAATGTGGTCGTGGTGCGTGGTCACACACACTATGAGTTGTGTACTTGTAGATTTTTTTCTCTCCACAAATACAACACAACACAGTTTCCAGCAGTTTTCGGGTGCAACATCAGGGCAGGACCCTCAAATTCAAGCATGAGAAAAAAGACATACACCAGCCCCTCGCATGGGGCTGAGAGGGAGGTTTTGCAATGATTACACATTCATAATACACCAATAATAACATACTTTTAAATAATTGTGTAAATCAATCACTATGAAATCATTAGCTTTTATTTCACAACATGATTGAAGTGCAGTGTAAATTGTTAATGACTTGCAGTCCATGCCGGTGTTACGGGTCTCAGGGATGGGAGAAAGCAGGTAAAGCAGGGGAATTAAGGCACAGTTCAAAGTTTCCTTTCCAGATTAACTCTCTGTATGATTTATTTAACAACATGTGTCATAACAGTCACATAAGCACAGAGGATATCATTTGACCTCATCTGTGTCCTCAGCAGGATATGAATCTTGAACTACTTATGGAACCTTTTTTTTTTTTTTTTCTTTTCCTCACGTCGTCATTTACTTTGAAATCCGGAAGCATACCTTCATGATAACTTCAGTTTATTACCAGGAATAATTACTGTAAAAGTATCATAATTTTCATGGGTCTGATTTGAGACTACAGTCAATACCAGCAGCTCTTTAGAGCGGTTTCATTACGATTACCGAAAATGTTAGCAGATTTGCGCACTAGAAAACAACATGCAGCTGATTTGACCAAGCTAACGCAAACCACGGCTGGCTTGACTGCGGTTTCTAACGACGAGATTGACACTAGCCAAAGCTAGCTTCGGTGAAGCTAAAGGGAGACGCTGTGATAACTGCTGATTGCTAGGACAGGAGCTACAGTATAGAAACACAAATTGTCAGGTTTGCTCGAAGTTTGCCAGCTGACATGTCCACTTTTACAAAACTGTGCAGGCGAGACCCACCGCTGAACAATCGTTAGCCTGCTAGCTAGCAGGAGACGCTAGCCCTTTTTAGATAGAAAAGGCGGCTAACACAACCAAACAGCTACAGAGACTGAGGAGACGCTGCATCTCCTGGATCTCTGCAGCTGTCCAGTTGTTCATCTTAATGTCCGCGGTTGAAGTGATGGACTGACTGCTGTGATCAGCTGTTTCTTGGATTTAAAACTCCCCGGCTGTGGGTCGCACAACAGTGCAGGTCATTGACACCTCCACCCACCTCACGCAGAGGCCGGCACGTTTCTGCCTCGTTTTTAGATAGCAGGTGAGGCGGAAATAAGTGTACTCTCTGAGGCGGAAAATAGGCGGAACAAAACAGACCCCCGGTTTGCCGCCTCTGTCTAAATCCATGGACCGAGCCGCCAAAAGGACGGGCAAATTGGCGGCTTGGTGCTCTGTCTAAAAAAGGCTACTGTCTCTGCTGTTGTTAGTTTAGCAAGTGCTCAATCCACCCTCCCCTCTGATTGGCTGTGTGACAAAAATCCCCTCTCCTCTGATTGGCTGTGGGATCAGTCGATCTCGGCTTAGCACCTGCCTTTTGCACCATAGACTGAATGCACAGACAGTTTTGCGCCACATATCTCAGTGGAGGCGCGATTTGTGATTTGTAGTTGAAGGAAACAGAATCTGTGACTTGTGGGGGAGATTTGTGCACTTGTACCTAACGATTTGTGTTTGTGCTTTCAAAGAACAGATTTTTATGTATTTTGGTGATAGATTATTTGACATGCATTGAACATTCATTGCACAAGTTCACATTCAGATTTGCACATATTCAAATTTTGTCCACAAGTTCACATTGTCTGTTACAGGTGCACAAATATGTTTTGCACCAAATATACTACAACAATTTGTGCACCTGTAATAAAGAATTTGTGAATGTGTAAGTGTTGTGTTGTATTTGTGGAGAGAAAAAAATCTACAAATACACAACTCAGAGAATGTGACTACACATTTACTGATGTACATACACAATCACTGTACACAACAACAAATTCCTCTGTTACAGGTGCTCAAAACTTTTGCACCAATAATACCTTCATAACAAACACCAGAGTGAAGACTGTATTTGCATAAAAATACCTAGTAGTCTAGGGCCTTGTCCACAAAAACCAAAACAATCTTTTTTTCCTCCATCTTCCTCGGCATTGTTTCAAGAATATTTGCGTCCAAACAGATCCACTGAAAACGACTCAAAACGCTGTAGTTCATATTCCAGGCCTCTAGGTGGCGCTTGAAATCACCAAAAACGGAGAAGAAGAGACGGAGCTCGCACATAAGCTTGCACGCTTTAAACAAACAGACAGTAGACGGAGAAACTGAACACATCGTGAAGAAGATGAAAATGGCAAGTGCAAGGAAACCAAAATCTTTTGTGTGGAACGATAATGAGGTCAAACTACTGCTGCGACTCACACTCAACTACAAGGCGAGTAAGTTGCAAGAAACAAACACAAGCAGTAGTCCACCATTGTTGTTGCTGTTGTTATGAGACATTATAGGGTTCAGAGGTCGAAGGCTATAGTTCAAGGGGTGGGCCGATGGCGTCATCGATACGGAAAGTAAGCGGATTTGCTGTCCACACAAAAATGCAAGGGCTGCATTTTCGGATTTTTCCACCCTGAAACCAGGTTTCAAAAAAGTGCATTTTCAGGCGCTGAGGTTTTTCAGGATCCATGTGGACGATCAATGAAAGCAATGCAAAACATGTTTTTACACTAAAGAGAGTTTCTGTATGGACGGGGCCCAGGCTGTGGTTTGTCCACACGGGCTAATTTTGAAGTGCTGAAGGTTAGGTAGACCTATTTTTATACAAATGCAGTCCTGACTCTGGTGTGTGTCCCCAAAGGTGGCATAAATCAGAGCACTCACAACCCTGCTCACTGTGTCTATAAACGGGGTGGCCCAGCAGCTTTGAAGGGAGAGGGCTCACATGCACTAACATGCACTGTCAGAAAACAAACAAAAAATGGCTCCAAAACAAACAAAAAATATGCTCAATAATGATGACAATAATACCAATGATAATAACACACAGAGGGAGAGAGGAGAGTGTGATGTCACTCTCTGCTCAGGATGTATTTGCTAACTTTACATAGAAATAGCTATTTCCTGACATCTAGAGAGGCTGAATGTTATTTATGGAGCTATAAGTCTTTCACCTCTGAGTGTGGGTACCTGGGTTTAAAAATCTCTGATGTTTATGAATCAGAAGCTGTCTATTTCATTTTGAATTCTGTTTCTGTCCAACTGACAAACTGATCTGTCATACTTTTCAAAGTATAAAAATATATATATTAAAAAAATGATATTTACACTGAAAACAAAATTGTTACTGTTGCCTTCTTTCTATCTTACATGGTGTATAGCACATAAAATGCAATTACTTACCCGAAAGACCCAAATAGAATCTTCTGCCAATTGTAATTATACTAACTACACAATACCACATATGATTGTGTGTGTGATAATACGGCCACTGCTTTGCTGTGGACAGAGGTTTACAGGAAGTCCAGTGATACCATTATGGGGATGGGTCTGAGTTTAGGTGATCCTGAAGCAGTAGAGGGTAACATTCTATTACCTGGAGAGTGCATGTGTGAGGTTTGCCCTCAGAGTGAGGAGTGTCTGTACTCTCGGGTCCTTTGCTACATGTCTGAACCTGCCTCGTACCTGGCATGATGCTGATAAGCATACCTGATGCTCATCAACCACATCACACACACAAATTCATAACTACTAGATACCTGTGTATTCACAACCAGAGAGCAGATGATAATGTACATTTTCATACTGTTTGAATTACTTTCTGCATTTCTTGTTAAAAGCATTCTGGTATTTAAACAAAATGATTTTAGTTTCGGAGGGTAGATCACCTTATCATTATACCTCTGTTGTTAATGAACTGTTGATTGATTTTACCTGAGGACACACCTGCTCCCATGGCAGATATTAGAGCAGGTATCTCAGCATCATCAACAGGTGTGTTCTGTAGTTTCAACTGTGGGTTTTTATTTTTAAAAAATCATTTCTGATTGTTGTCCTATGATTATATTATTATTATCATTATAGTATATTATTGCAGTTATAATTTTCATAACATGTATGAACATATAAATTGATGCAAATCATTTTAAAGGTCCCATATGATACTGCTTTTCATCAATTTCACACAGCTGTCAGAAGTCCAGCAACACTGTATTCAATATGCATTGCCCCAAACCCATCTGTGGTCCTGAATTTCAGCTGTCTAAAAGTCGCTCAAGTGAGCTCTACAGAGAGCAGACTGTTTCAATGGTAATAAGCTTCGTCTGTCAACACCTGCCTTGCCTGCTGCACGCCCCTCTCAGGGAGAGGATGTCGCTTGCGCTAATGGTAGCAATCACTAATGTTTTACGGTGGACGTATCTCAATGGCTCCCCAAGATGCTGTCGTTGAACCATAGCAGTTTGACTCAGAACTGGACCCAAAAGGAGAGGCTCCTGAAGAAGTACAGACTCTGTGGCTGCAGTTAGTGTGCCTGAATAATGTTTGTTCTTTGTCTCCAACACATTCTCCAGACTCTTGGACACTGTTTGCATCATCTCTGTCTCCAATCTACACATGTTTCCAGACTTTTTACTGGGACAACCAAGCTCCATCGTAATATTATTAACATTAAACTTGCTTCAAACACCATTGCATAGCGGACTGAAGCGGAGCTAACTAGTTAGCCGATTTCCAGCTGACTTCACCAGACTCGTAAGCAAACCGCTGCAACACTTACCTGTGGCTCGGGTGCAGTTTCTGGGTCCAGTATGGTTGGGACTGATCCTTTTGCAAGGGTCAGTGTCGAGGCAAAGCCAGCTTTGTACTGACCCTCGTTACTGAAGCAGTCCGATGTGAAGTGGTTAGCACACACACAAAAACTTAGACGAGCCTCAGCCGGCACGTTGTTGTTAAAAAAAAATGAACCGCAACCACTGTCTCTTCTGTTGTTCTGTAGCTGGGACATAAAAATAGGTGATTATGATGATTTTTACAACCAACAACAGAGTAAACTGCATGTCTATCTCTGAGCAACTACATTGTGAAACACTGCTGTCTCACCGCTGGACACACTGAACTTCACCTTGGGGATGAACGCCCCACTCTTAGATATCTCCTATCAACATTTAGAGGAGGTCAGCCTGTGATATTGACTCCTTTCGTTACGTAATGACAGGAGCAGATTCTGAACAGCCTGTAGGAGCTCCGTGTTACCAGTGGGTGGGCTGCAGAGACCATGCAGGAATCACTTGTTTTCCTCATTCTGGGAGTTGGCAGGCTCAGGGAGGACCAGCTTATATATGTTTAGTTGGAGATTCTGTTATCACTTCCTCCTCTGCCTATTGTTGGGGGAAAGTGAGCTGTTTCAATTGACTAATTTCATATATATCCATTCTTTCTTTAGAATTGAGTGATATGTAATGAAATATAATTGTTTTTGTAAACTCACCTTGTTCTTTGTATTACAAGATTGTATTATTATTAAAGAAGTTAAGTTATCTTAAGGTACTTCATTTAATGACCTATGTACTACCTTTACAACAGGATAATATAAACTCAACCCAGATTCATATTCCAGAATAAATGCTGATCAAAAATAACACACCAACTTGACTTCTGGCGCCGCTCCAGGTGGCAGCCTGTAGCCGCAGCTCCCGTCGTGTTTTTTAACTTTTGTCTATTTGTTTGTTTTTTACTCCTTTTTTTTTTTTTTGTGTAAAAGTCGGAACCTATTGCTGAAAGTTGTGACAATGGCTGGGCTTAGTTTGGTGACTTTTCTCCGTGTTCTTCTGTTACTTTTTCCACTTTTTGTGACGGAGAACTTTGCCTACAGCAGTGCGGGCATTGTTTACACGCGTGAACAGCTGTTTGCGCTGAGCGAGCCTGCGCTGCTGCCCGGAGACAGACCTGTGGTCCCGCAGGAGCTACGGAGGAGACGCCGGGGGTGCAGGTCTGGAGCAAAACGGAGAGAGAGAAAGAGAAGACACAAGCCAGCAGTCCCGGCGATTATAATGGGGAACGTGAGGTCTTTGGGGAATAAGACGGACGAACTCGCAGCGCTGGTGAAAACACAGCGGGAATACCGTGAGTGCAG
>JARJLU010003465.1:23199-33947 GCA_030272975.1 Sparidentex hasta
TAGTTGGAAGGCATAGTGGATGTCAAATTCCTGTCATGCTGAAAGGCTTTTTACACTTTCCCGATCATTTTTTATTCTGGTCCAATCCAAGTATGTAAATAAAAACATCAAACAACAGGGGTACTTTATTAGGCTACAAACAGAGATCCTGCAGTGAAATCTCAATGGTCTTGAGACTTTTTCGTTTTTTTCATGCAGCGTCATCTTTATACCTCTTCTCCAAATCCTTCTCAACCCCCCAGCTTTAAAACTGTTAGTTTATGTGACTTGGCAGAGATGGACAGTTAGGCCTCCTCTTTGTCACTCAGCTTCATTAACTGAATTGATTTGCTAATGCAATCATTGATAGTACCGCACGGGAAAATGATAAATGATGCTTCTTTAAGTGCAGAGGTCACAGACTGCTGCTCTAAGCTGAAATCAAGTGGAACTGTTGAAAGTACAGCTGTTTCACCAAGGATTCCACTACTGGGGTTTGTAAGGCTTTGTGAAGCTGCTGCTTACAGCTGATGTTTTAGCTGTTTCATCCCAAAGAATTACAAGTAATCACTACGAGGAACTAGAACTGGTTTTGTCCTTAAGATGCCTTCATGACTTTCAGAAATCCCTCAATACAATATGGGTTTTACTGCTGTGTACAGATCCTCCAATGTCCTGATAATTATATTTATGGTGCACACATTTTATGATCTTATGTGCACATAAGATTATAAGTTGTGTGCGCACTTTATCGATTTACAGGCCCTGTAATAATTAAATGCGTTTTAGGGTATAATTCATTTTTGTAGCAAGCGGCGAATAGTGATTTGTGCCAACAGTTAGTGCCTTCCAAAGCTGACATGTTTCTAGCCACAGTATTTCTTGTTAAGACTTTTGATTTCCGTAATCCTCAAAGACATGTATTTAAAAAAAACCTAACCCTTTTTTAACAAGGACCTCAACCTTTTCAATGGTTCATATTTAATCATCAATAAAAACACTTTTCTATAATACTATAATACCTTGGATACCACCTTAGTTTACATGTTAGCATTTGACAGTTAAGTAAAACAGAAGTTGATGAGAAGTAGTAGTCATTATTTGCTGATACTTGATCATAAAGGTAAGTATTGAACCATTTGAAAATGTTGACCTGTTGGTGGTGCTTAATGAAAATAACAACAAAGATATTGTAATTTGAGTGTGGACCAAAGGTGCTCTTGGTAGCCATGGAAGCCTTCCACTTAATTAATTAAAAATAGACATAAAGACTAGTTGTCTATTTGCTTTAGATTAAATTGTTTTTGAACCTAATATTTTGCACTGAAATGAATTAATTTAAATGAATAATTAATAAACACACTCAAAACACGGCTCTGATAACATTTTGCATCACATGCATCTGCACAATATCATAGCCCATGATTTGTGAAAATACACTATGTCAACTAGTGATATCAGCACAAGAACTGTTGAGGAATATTTAGACAATTGTTTTTGTCACATTATAATATCAATGGGAGGTGATCAATGGGATGCTGCCTTTGCGGGCAGGTGTGCCTGCAGTTATAAAACAATTATTAGACTAAAACATTGAAATATGCCAATTCTGATATGTTCATATATTTAAAACGGACGGAGCAACCTAACAAACACAAGTCAGCTTACCGTTTATAGATGATATGCCATGTTTGTAGTCGAGCTGTGATATACGAACAGTTGTTTGCAAACTTTGCATTCGACTTTTTTTCCATTTTCTATTTTTATTAAATGCTGCCACACTGCTGATGTCTTTGACATGATAGAATAGCAATGACTATAAATGAAAATATTTAACAAACAAAATGCAGGACACAGCATTGGGATGGAGAGGACCCGCTGCGTGTTTATGCACTGCCATAGCAGCACGTAATTAACACGCCAAAAATCGAGAATCGAGAATTTTGGTCGAGCCGGAACATATGGACCAATAAATCGACCAGTCGACTTGGAGATTACAGCCCTAGTTCAATCACGAGGCATGAGGAGTTGTAGATAACACAGAGTGTCCTTTGAAGACATTATCCAATCAATGCCCTTAATCAGCCTGTTTCTTATATATACTCTTCAGTCCTGCTCCAGAGGCCTGTTGTGTGTTTGTCAGCCCAAGGAGAGTAAGGCTGATGAAAGGAATGGGAAATGATGAAGCCGAGTACACTTGCTCATCCGTTTGTCCTTTTAGCTCCTGTGTGTTTGAGCTCTCTGTTTAAACTGCAAACTGTCTTGTTTGTGCTGCCCCCCTCCTCACTGCAAGCATAAGTTTATGTGTGTGCGCTTGTGGCAGTGGAATGCGGCTCTGCTGGTCTCGACATGGCACAGAGATTTTAACAGAGCATTTATTATTGGCTTCACAGAGCTGGAGTGTGTCCCAGAGGGCTGTCCCAAAGCAGGACAAAGCTGCCAAGACTGCTTTTTGTTTGTATTCAATTGTCACCGTAATTCTTGACATTTTTTAAACTAAAACAGAAGTACCATTTTAGTGCATTTCAGTACTGATGAAAATAAAACTCTTTCAAA
Source organism: Sparidentex hasta (assembly GCA_030272975.1). NCBI lineage: Eukaryota > Metazoa > Chordata > Actinopteri > Spariformes > Sparidae > Sparidentex > Sparidentex hasta. The sequence goes on from JARJLU010003465.1 coordinate 25,735, forward strand.
TACAGAGGGAAACACTGAGTCCCTCAAAATATTAAAGCTCTTTCATGACTGTCACATCAATGTGCGCACCGATATTGTGTTTGACAATCAGCTGATGTTGACTGTTGACTCATCCTGTATTTTTAGGGATTACATTTTTTTTTCTGTTGACTAGTCCTCCATTTTGGTCAAGACTAATATTGATATTCCCCAGTGGATGAATCCTAATGACCGTGATGAATGCTTGACTGCAATTGAGTTAACACCTGCTGTGTGTGTTGATGGATTGGTACAACATTTGGTACAAACATTGTTGGTTCCCTAAAGCTGAATATTTGGTCTTTGGTCCACACTCAAGTATGGACTGGCATCAAGTTTGGTACATATATTCATGGTCCATAGTAAAGAAATACTGTCGACTTGAGTTTTGAATAAGTTTCCTAAATTCCCTTCATCGACAAAGCTGATTTTAAAGTATTTCTAATTCAGCCTTGTTAACTTCCATATTGGCTTGCTTGCAGTCTTTTACTTCCTGCCATTGTTGGTGCAATACTGAATATGCTGGTGTACCTATAGATCAGTAGATTAGTGGGAAACCTTTGGCTAGACTTTCTATTTTGCACAACATATATAAAATGTGGACCCACCACACACCTCTGCTTTAGCTTAAAAAACTAATTCATTTTTTTTTGTGCCATCAACAGGTCACAGTTTTGCCAACAGTTTTTAACATGCTAACTGACCAGAGTAAACACACTTGCTTAACATCACCAAGTTAACAATTGCTGTGCCACCTCACACAATACCTGAGCTCTGGAACAATCCCATTTAAGTTGAGTTATCATTATTAATGTGATAAATTACACCTGTGCTTTCCAGCTTTGACAAGTCAAAATGTCTGTCATGAAAAGGATCCAGTTTGTATAAAGCAAAGAAAGTGTGGAGTCAATGCATATGAGAGTTCCTGAAAAGAAGACATAAATTGCGTTTCTTTACACCAGATGATATTTTTAGTGCTTGATGGGACAACTTAACCTTAACCAAAGCTGGTAGAAACAGTTTAACCACAGCTAAGAGCCTGTGCTGTTTTGATAACTTCAGCCAGTCAGCATGAGGAACTGATTACTCTTGATTAGAGTAAATTTGATAATTTTTCATTTCAATAGCGTCAATTGTAGAATTTATGATGTACATCATTATTTTAGTTATGATTATCCAGAGTTGTGAGTGTCCTAACAGTAGGTGATTGAGTAGTGCTCATTTAATGTACTATTAATCATCTGTTATCTCTGATTCAGAAGCACATGCAAATGAATTTGTAGACAAGCAGAAAAATTGTTTTGCTGAGTTTATCTGAAGAACATTGTACATTTTATCTTCTCACTTTAAAGTTAGGAAGCCTCCCAGGCATATATCAACAATTTAAACAAAAGCCAATGTGTGCATGCTAATGTGCCTTTTATCAAAAAATATCAAAAGTTGCGGGGTCCAGTTCTGTCATAATTTGCAATTTTAAAGAAAGTATAAATCATACTTTAAACACACTTTGAGTTTATTGTGTTGTCACTAACACTCAATAATGTGGAGTCAGAAGTCATCTTGAGGTTAGAGAAGGTTAACATTTCAAATCCCCAACCTTTTCATCAAATGCCCAAACTGGTTGGCAAAGTGAGTCTGCAGAAAACGGAATGAGTTACGCTTTCTGCTACCTAAACAGCCACTGTGGAGGTGCCCTTGAGTGGGACATTGAGCCCTCAGCTGGTGTAGCAGTACAAAGCTGTGATTGTGTGTGTCTGAATGTGTGTGAATCTGCAGCAGGGAGCACAGAGCTAACTAGACATTCCCTCGCTAAATAAAGGTTTCAAAAGGCGATGGGACATATTCAGAAGCTGAGGTGAGTTAGTGTTCTGCTGTTTCTCTGAGATGTCCTAACAAGCTGTCACATAAGATTATGTCTCCTATCGCAGCAACAACTGACAAACACCCACTCAGTTTAAACATTAGTCGCATTCAGCATTTATGTGCTGAAACGAGGCTGCAGTTTTTGTGTTTGCTCAGCTCAGCTCTGTAAACCTCTGCAGCCACTAGTCAAAGTTCCTGTATTTTAAGTGTGTGTGTGTGTGTGTGTGTGTGTGTGTGTGTGTGTGTGTGAGTGTGTGTGTACTGCCTGATTAAAAATAGTTTTCAGGAAGAGTTACCAAAGATGTGGGATGGAGGAACTGCTGAAAGATGGTCTGAGATGGTGGGGTTGTGATCAGAGCAGTGTAGCAACAAAGGTGTTGTGTAGCACACCTTCGTAACACTGTGAAATAGTGAAATTAAGATAATATTGAATTTCCTGGAAGGAATTTGCAGCCTTTAGCAGTAACTAATCTAATTTAGCAGTAATCTACACATTTCTATGTATTCAATCAATATCAATTCAGGAACATGTACATGTTTCGACATGTACATGCCCAAACCGAAATATTTCAAAAAACAACTGGAAGCATGGATTAAAGCCTTCCGTCGCTACAACGGATTTCCGTCATTCAACCTTCACAGAGGCGATTTATGAGATCAATGTAGATCGGAGAACAAGTGTTGACTGATTTTTATTGACAGATTGTCACACTCTACAGCCAATGGTATCGCAACAGCATGTGTGCGCCAGACCAATGACAGTGTAGTGACCCACACAGGGCGGGATCTAAACACGGAGCAGCGCTAAATTAAAGCTGCTTAGCTAGCAAGGACTCGTTGCGTTGCTACGTTATCAGTTAGTTTTTGAATTCATTCAACGCGTGAGAACTCGTCTGACACGGAGAGTCTCCTGTTGTGTGCTGCATGTGTGAAATAACAACTATAGTCTGGACTTTGTCTGGAGTGTATCTGTGTAAACGGCTTCGTACAGCGTCTCTCCCTCCCCTCTGGCACCATGAGTTACCATGGTTACAGGCCCTGAAACTTTATAATGATGATCAATAAGAAGCTTTTGGTTAGTTTGACTGTATCATGAATGTAGGCTGATTGTAGCTCAATGCTGAAATCTTGTATTATAACATATAAAACAAATGTAAAGCCGCAGAGCTTCTTTGATTATTAACAGAATGTTAGTGATGACAGAAAGGTGATAACTTGCCATCAGACTGACAAGGCTGCAAAAGTTACTGTTTGTATGATGTATTTTTCTGTTAAACGTGTCTGTTAAAATAAGAGGCTCACTTTACGTAATATTATTGATGATAATGATAATTAATGATAATGATGATGAGAAGAAGAGGAGGTAGAAAAATAGCATACTGAAAAGTTCTCTAGATGGTTGATTATTTGAAAGAGTAAAATGTGAGAAAAGCTTGGCAAAAAAAGGGCACAGTTTGATTTCATAGATTGAAAATTACATTTAAAAAAAAACATTTTAAGTGTGACTAGAACAGCTGTTCAGATCATGCTCCTGTAAAACACTGTTGGTCAAATATTTAAACTTGATGTCTGCATTAGAGAACATGGTGTGGGGTGAGGCTGTAAATCTTATTTTTTTAGCACGTGTCAAGTAACATGCCCTGTGACATGTTTCAAAAATTACAAATTGGGAATATGACTTGGCTACAGCTCGAAAAAACATTTCAGTCAAAAGATCTTTTTTTTTTTTTTTTTTTTTGCTTTAATCCATGTGGAAGATTTACAGTTTGACTGAGGCAGAGGAGGTTAAATTAAAGTGTATGATACTACTCAGCTAATAAGATATTTACTAATATGATAGCTTACCTGATGGGCCTTTAGACAAATGTCATTCATATTTATACTTAGTAAGAGCTTGAATGATTTTTAATGCTAAAGCTGATCATTTATCAGTTTTCTAAATCTGATTAACATATCAGATATCCGTACTGTATTTCAGCAATTTGAGCATAACATAACACTATCATTTTGAAAGGAAACTTTTAATTTTGTATTAATAAATTGTGACTTATACTGCATAAGCCAAACATTTAACAGATGGATAATATCAGAATCAGAAATCCTTTAATGTCCCACAGATGGGGAAACTTTTTTGTCACAGCAGCAACAGAATATTACAAAAACAGAAATATATTAAAAGAACAGAAACAATAGCAAAAAATAAGCAATAAAATGAAAAAGGAAAGAAAGGGAAGACATATATACATATTTACATGATATAGTGCAAAATTAACAGCAGTTTTGGGGGGGTGGGTTTGTCTTGTTTTGTTTTGTTTTAAACCTAGATGTTAAATACAGATAATAAACATGGAATATATGGGTGCTAAGGAAACTGACCAGACCAAAACAGAAGTGCCCTTGTGCAGACATACTGCACAGTGCATGGTACAGGGTGAGGTCTATAGGCTATTGGGAGCAGTGCTGGTTGTACAGTCTGACAGCAGCAGGAAGGAAGGACCTGCGATACCTCTCCTTCACACACTTATGGTGTATCAGTCTCTTGCTAAAGGAGCTGCCCAGTGCTGTGAGAGTGACCTGCAAGGGGTGGGAGTCCTGCATCAGCAGCGATGACAGCTTGTCCATCATCCTGCTCTCTCCCACCACCTGCAATGACAATAAACTTGTCAGTTGAATTTGCAGGGAAATAATCAGCATTTTATGTGCAAGAAATAACAAAATTCCTTCCATATGGCCTGTCAGAGATGCATCTGCTACAGGATGTAAATGTTTCCTTGTTAGTGTGTGATGGGATGGAGCACAGCAGTGCTTCTGGCTATTTAAGAATAGCTCACAGATTTTAAATTTGTGTAGAAAACAACCATCTTAAATGGAGCTGTGAAATAGATAATTAAGTGCAGCAATTTTATTTTTCAGTGGTCAGTTCCAGACTTTATAAAGAATTCACAGTTGCAACAGAGCTAAAGGCTACAGAAACAACCTTGTCTTAATTATAGTTCCCCTCTAGCGGGCTGGTCTTAGTGCTCCAGGCTCATTGTTAATGGCTTACAGTGTGAAAATTGACACCAGGGGAAATAACCAGGGCATCATCATCGTTCAGCCTTCATTACAATCTGCTTTTTTTCCCTCTGGTTAAAATTGAGTTATATTTGAAGCAGATCCCAGACTCTAATTGAGAATTCCCCAGGTATTGAATATTATGACAGTCAAGTTGCTTTAGATAAATAAGAGAGCACATAGATGATGAGGAATGGGCAGGTGTAAAAATGAAGATCCTTCTCTTCTGAATTACAAATCTGTCAGAGTGGCTTGTACCAGGCTGCAGGAGCAGAGAAAAGACGTGCTGCTGGCAGACTTCTAAACATTTCCAGATGCTGCAGACTGAACTGTGGGAACTCGGTGAGAGAAAAATTAGTGGTTCGCCAACCTTAAGAGGCTAGAATGATTTAAATGCCAACAGTGGTAGTATATGGAATGAGTTTGCCAACAGTTGCACTTACATGCTGATATTCATTCAAATAAACCAGACTCTTGTTGTTGCATAGGGTTCATTAAGCTGAGTGATTTCATTTAAATGATTTTAATAAAAGCTCTTTTATCATGCAGTTTGGTTCTTTTCAGTGTAGGAAATTAAGAAATTAAAAGAACAATTTGGCTGATAATAAGTATGAAAATAATAATGAAAATAATCTTTATTCATGTAACACAACATATGAAACACATTACTTATTTGGTCTATAGAAGGTCTTTCAGTGTTTCCCAAAACCCATGTTGACTTCCTCAAATGTCTTGTTTTGTCCAAAACCCAAAGATATTTGGTTTACTGTCATAGAGGAGGAAAGCCAGAAAATGTTCACATTTCAGGAATAAATTGTAAGATATGGCCAGATTAAAAAAGTTCTAAAAATGAACATTATCAACAGTGTAAAGAAACAACGGTGTTGATGTTATGTTAGCAACGTTTGCAGAGATGTCTATTGGAGTTAGCATGCTAATTAGCAAGTACTGACCCTTCCTGTCCCGTAATGCCATTTTGTACTTGAAGAGGTGAAAAACCGGGGCCCAGTGATTTCAACTGTGAGATGTGACTGTGGCGAGTTCACTCAAATTGACAAAATGTCTATTTTCCTTTCTAAATAGAAAAATACAGGTGGCTCTCTTTTACCAAACCAAGAGGAGCTTAATTGCCTCGTAAACACACTTCATTCAAACTTAATCCTCAAATTGCAGAGTAAGATGGGAAAACATTCCATCTCTACATACTGGGCAACGTCGCAGTAAATCTCCTCTGTAATGTATCCCCTGTCCTCGAACTGGTATCTGTCTCAGAAGCTGTGTTCAGTCCCCATCTGGTGTCCATCCTGAGCTACTTGCTTATGGCAGCTAGTCACTACATCCAGAGATAGCTAAGACAAAACTAAAAAGAGTATAGTGCGCGGCATTGAGTAGTTATTAGGGCTGGGTGTTGTTAAGAACCTCATGGTTCGATTTGATTTTGTCATGGGCAAGAGACTGAAAGGCGTACGGCGAGGGACAGCGGGTGGTTGGGGGCTGCTGCTTGCCTGAATCGATTCAGAGGATTTTCCAAATCGATATTGAATTGGGGAAAAATATATTGCAATGCATTAATGAATCAATATTTTTACCTACCTCTAGTAGTTATTCTGCTCCTTATACTTCTGGAGCTACCTTTGAATTCTGGGTTAAAGTTACACCCTTAAGAAGATGAATTCAGAAAATGTTGACTTTTTTTCTTCATAAAAGGACGCAAAACCAGTCATTGATTTATGAGAACTAGATGTTTCATTTGATAGCTCTCAAGTGATTGATTCATTGTAAATAGAGTCAAATTTCTATCGCACTTTTCCTGTCATGTACCACTCAAAGCCGCTTTACAACAATTGTCAGATTCACCCATTCACACACACACTCATACACTGATGGCAGAGGCTGCCATGCAAGGTGCCAACTGCTCATCAGGAGCAATTTGTGGATCAGTATCTTGGAGCCGATATTTGAACCAGTGACCTTCTGATCACAAGACGACCCTCTCTACCAATTCATTGATTAATCATTGCTATTCCTTTGTGGAATAGACAGAAAAAAGGGTCGAGGTTTCAAAGAGTAAAGTTTCAAGCCGAGTCAAACCACTTGACATGATGTCTTAAGCCCTTCCAATGATTAAGGGTCATGAATGCAAAAGCTTTGTTCCCATGTAGAGTTTAGTTTATCTCATAAGTCTAAAGTGGAACGACCATTGTACCATTGTACAAGATCCTGTGGTCTGAACACTTCAACATCAGTGTATTTTAATGAACACAAGCATGATTACTGTAAATGACTTCTGGCGCCGCTCCAGGTGGCAGCCTGTAGCCGCAGCTCCCGTCGTGTTTTTTAACTTTTGTCTATTTGTTTGTTTTTTACTCCTTATTTTTTTGTGTAAAAGTCGGAACCTATTGCTGAAAGTTGTGACAATGGCTGGGCTTAGTTTGGTGACTTTTCTCCGCGTTCTTCTGTTACTTTTTCCACTTTTTGTGACGGAGAACTTTGCCTACAGCAGTGCGGGCATTGTTTACACGCGTGAACAGCTGTTTGCGCTGAGCGAGCCTGCGCTGCTGCCCGGAGACAGACCTGTGGTCCCGCAGGAGCTACGGAGGAGACGCCGGGGGTGCAGATCTGGAGCAAAACGGAGAGAGAGAAAGAGAAGACACAAGCCAGCGGTCCCGGTGATTATAATGGGGAACGTGAGGTCTTTGGGGAATAAGACGGATGAACTCGCAGCGCTGGTGAAAACACAGCGGGAATACCGTGAGTGCAGCCTCTTCTGCTTCAGCAAGACTTGGCTGCACTCAAACATCCCGGACAACAGCGTCTGTGTGCCTGGCTACAGCTTGGTACGAGGAGACAGGAACTGTTCCACAAGTCGGAAGAAGAAGGGTGGCGGGCTTGCACTTTATGTGAGTGAGAGGTGGTGCAATCCCGGACATGTCACCATAAAGGAACGGCTCTGCACCCCGGACATTGAGCTGCTGGCTGTGGGGATGCGCCCGTATTATTTACCTAGGGAGTTCATGTCGACCATCGTCATCGCTGTTTACATTCCCCCGTCTGCTGATGCAGCAGTGGCCTGTGACGTCATCAGCTCCACTGCTGCTAAACTACAAACGGACCACCCCGATGCATTCATGGTGATTACAGGTGACTTTAATCATGCATCACTGGACAAAACCCTAAATAACTTCCATCAATATGTTGACTGCCCCACAAGAGACAATAAAACATTGGATCTCCTGTATGCTAATGCCATGGATGCATACAACACCACAGCCCTCCCC
>JARJLU010003466.1:0-17090 GCA_030272975.1 Sparidentex hasta
GACAGAGCAGGAGTGCTTGGCTTTCGGGTTGTACACAGTTGCGATCAGGCTGTCGCATACGAGTGAAGCGAGAAAATGGCGGATCCTCCTTCAGGTAGCCGGAGTAATATGGGAGGAGATATCCAGCGTGAGGGCGGGAGCATTCAAATCAACCCGCACAGTTACGTAAGTTCCCGGGTGAAATCCAAATGGCTCGCATAGAGACACATTTCCTGACTCCGCCTGTTTACAAAACATTGACGTAGAGGTCATAAATCACTCTTAAGGGGTCGGGAGGCACTCCGGATATGCAATTATGCATAGTAAAGCAAGGAAAAAGTGGGTTTTGCATAATATGTCCCCTTTAAAGTCTATGTTATACATCCAATCACATGATGAGGTGCATCATGCGCACAACTCCACCCAATGCTCAAAGAAGCATCTTCATTTGAAATGGGAGGACAGACGACAGGCGAGAAGGGAGATGGAGCAAATACATGCAGGCCACCAGCAAGAAAACAACCATATACTAATCCCGACTGGGCGAAACTTTGACTGACGGTTGCGCTGACGAAAGCTGATCGACTCAGAATTAGAACTCCTTCATTGGTCCTGTAAATGGGGATATCTGTGTCTCACAGCAGCCAAAGGACAGTTCAATTTAACAAACGATAATAATACAAAATAAACAATATAAGAAATAGATTACTATATACATAATATGTCCAAGTTCCCCGTCCCTTTCTGTGACATCACCCCATGGAGTCATCCACATTTAATTTCCTTATTTTATGGTAAAAGCACAGAACAGAAATCAATAACACTTGAGCTGAGGTGTTCAAATTACCTGAATTCACCTGATCACAATGTTAAAGCAAAGTAACTTGATTACATTCCATTAGTAATGGAATACTAACAAATTAAAGACCAGAGAAATGAAATACCACTAAAAATGACCTCTTTTAATCTTACAGACAATTGTTTATCTGTGTTGGTTCTATTAGTTAATTCTTTGTTTTATTTTTATTTTAGCCTCTTTTGATAAGACATACTACAGGAAACGGGATACAGTAAAGGACCTAAGCCTGGGAATCAAACCCAGGGCGAAGATAAACTCTCTGTTCAAGGGACACGAGCACTAACTGAGCTAAACAGCAATCAATGGTTCTGCACCTTTCTTATTTGTTGCAGGTAACCCAGATAAAATGAGTCTGGCCCACAGATTTTAAATGATTTTAAAGTTGTTGGAGATGCACTGCATGGATTGGGAAACATGTTAACAGCAGCTCAGCTGCCTTTATTAACTGGTAAGGACACATGAACCGGGTTCTGAAATTATAACGAGCTTATAAAGACGTCTGACTCATTTAATGGTCTGTTTTTACAGACAGGTTTGCATGTTAACATGCTAACGTGTGTCTATTTGAGACGCCATTACGGTGCTGTGTAATGTTAACTTGTTAATACTAGCATCTTTACAGCCAGATTACAGAATACAGAATATCAGAGTACAGCACAGTTAGCCAACAGGCTCCATGTGTTAATAATGTGTTTAATAACGTCTCTGTATGTTAGTATGTCAGCATCTGAAAGGTCATTTTGAGTAGCTAAAGTAGTTTATACACACAATATGCAGCCTCATTGTAGCCTGCGCAGAATGGACTCAGTGTGTTTGTCTCAGTTCTGGTTTAATGTGTTTAAATCACTGCACTGACTCCCTGTGTGTCAAGAGATAGACTTTAAAATCCTATTACTAGTGTAAAAAGCACAAAATGTTCTCAGGACTCAATGCATTTGGTTTACTTCTGGTTTACCTTTAAAAAACACATTCGTAGAATCATAGTAGATTTTACAGTGTAGAGTGATGTGACACTTCTGAAATGATGTTATGCACATGGTTACAGACTGCTATATCACACACACACACACACATACACACAAAAATTTGGGGCTCAGGATCTTTTTTTGCTTTAACCCCTCTTTCTCCTGTGGTGCTGTTCAACAGCCTCTCTCCTATCTTTAGTGTTTAATAGTCTGTATGTGCACTATTCTTAGATCTTTCAGCACAGAGTTTGAGTACCAAAAACAGTGCTGCCAGCTGTAGTAGCAACAGTTGTAGTGCTACAAAGGTAGGTCTAACTAGCTCTGTCAGTGTGGAATGCATTCAGATAAAAACCCTTTGGAACAATTAAAGTCCATCATCTGACTGGCGATAAAGTGAGGCATGTCTTTGCTGATGAGGCCATTCCCAACAGGTTCTCTTAGCCAAGGCAGCTGAAGGACACAAACAAGAGCAGGGACGGTTGAGAATACGCTGCCGATGTAAACAAGACATTTTGGAAATGTTGTTTAAATGCATGTGATTGTTGCCTGACCAGAACTGGACTTTTGAGGCCAATACCAGTATTGAGATTTGTATGTTTATATCAGCCATTGGCACATTTTTTAAACATTAGTAGCGTTCCAAAGTGTAAAGGGCTTCTAAAAATCACTCTTACTTACTAAGCAACACACTCCATTTATTCTCTTCTCTCACCCGTGAACTCTGTAACAACATCATCGCCTCTTGAAGACGTCACACTCGTGCTCCCCACTCTTACATGCGTCCCCCCTTACTGTAGGAAATGACCTCATTTCACAGTACACAATGAAATAGAATACACTGGGGGAAGAAGAAAAAAAATGCATGTAAAACACAACACATATAGCCTAAACAGGCCATGAAGCAATTACGGTATTCAATAAACACAACTGTAAAACACAGTAAGGTAACCCAAGCAGGTAACAGAAGCACAAATACACATAAAAAAACACACACACACAAAAAACAACATCCAAGCAACAGGGAGTCAGTAAACATGAGCATGTATAAAACAGTCACTTCATCACGTAGTCCCTAAAGTCGGCAGGGGGTCGTGATGATCTACCAACCCGGGAGAACCTTGGCATGGCAACTGCCTGTTCAGGTGAATCACCAGCACCTGAACCAGGACCAATATCACAGTCCACGTCTTTGCCAAAAAGGGAAACGCCTGCAGGGCTACTGGGCGCGGTAGCATCCCCCCTCCGAGCAGTGGCTGGGGAAGGGAAGAGGAGGCCTCCAGATGGGCGCTCCAAGGGAAAAGCTACATGTAGCGAGCAGCACTGCAGCCTGTCATAGCTGACAGTCTGAAGAGGGGGCTCCTCCCCAAATGGGCCATTAATCTGATAAGTCACTCCCACCTCATTGTCCCTGTCCATCCCACTGCTGCAACCAATGTAGCGTTCTGAGTGTAAAGGGCCTCTAAAATCACTCTTTCTTGCTGACAAAACTCAAGAACAGGTGCTCTTTGAAGCTAAGCAACCCACTCCGTTTATTCTCTTCTCACTCAGCAATGTTGCCTCTTGAAGACGCCAGACTCGTTTGCCCCACTCTTACATTAAAAACAGTTTTGAGACAAATACCTTTGATTTTATCCAGGCTAGCAGCATGACTATGAATGGCAATGTGAGCCGGTCAGGTGGTCGAGTGTCACTTTTTTGCTCCATAAATCCAAGGTGGAAACCGTAGCACTGGGAGGAAGAGGATTTAATGTCCAGCCTAGCTGGTTTGCATGCTAACTAATATCAACATTGTTGTTCCGTCACAGTCCGTTAATGATTTTAGTTTGGATGTTTACAACACATTTTCTATTGCACCTTTAAATAAAGAAGACTCGTTTAAGGCATTCTAGATGAGTCGTGTCATGATAGCTTTACGGTCTATTGTGCCTTTAAGTGACTCAGAGTTTAATTTCACACTTTAATTGGTGACTATCGGCTTTCCTTTCGGTCTATTTGTGTTAAAGATTATCAGACTCGTGTAAAAATAAGAATGAGATCGTCTCTTTCTCATTAAGATATCTCTTCTCTTGGACACGCCCACATTCCCCCTCTACACGAACAGCGTAAATAAGCGAGTGAATCCTCTCATGTTCGCCCGTGACTCACCGGAGCTTGAACTGAACTGACCAGTGAACGAATCTTTTCAGAGAGTGATTCGTTCGGTCGGCTCAGCAAAAAAAAAAAAAAAAAAAAAAAAAAAACGTCACGTAGAGCTTCACAACGGCCGGGGCGGAAGGTGCCTGTTCATAACTGACAACGTGAGCATTCGTAGCAGTAAGCTTGGCCGCCGACAATGGAGGGGGGAGGCAGGATTTCGTGGATGAAGTATGGGCCTCTTTTGTCCTTATGTGTGGTCTTTTGGGCCGTATGGTTCCGGTCTCCCCAGAATGAAGGGCTGGACGACCGGCTGGACACCGTGCTGTCCTCTCTGCTCCGGGCGGAGCGCAAAGTCGGGGTGAACAACGTCGCGAGACCGAAAGTAGCAGTTGGTGAGTGCAAGTGGTGTAAGCTAATGTTAGCTAACTAGCCTAACCTAATATCTGGGTTTATATCATCGCTTCGGTCCTAAAAGATGTTAGTGCGTTAGGCTCCTTCAGTTGTCATTATTGCTAACAAAACAAACAAACAAAAAAAACAGAAGTACAACTCGGAACTGGCTAAAGCTGGTGTTGTAACGTGCACAAACTATCAGGAGGTGTGTCTGAAAATGACTGGCTGGTGGAAGTAGGGCGATCTGAGCTAACAGATAGATAGATCAAGGTCCATAGAAAAAAATAAAATAAAGACACACAGTACAAAATGTTGTATGGTTGAGCGCATTTTAGTGTTGGTGGTCAATGCATGATCTGCCGAGTCACCAGATCTCGGTCCAAAAATCAGCATCTTGTCTGACCAGCTGGATCAGACCCCTCCATCAACCGACATGGCACCACAGAGGCTGGCCATGGCTTTATCTCTGTGTGGATCTCCTCAGTCCTGGCCTGCTGTGTTTGAACTGATAAGGGGCAAAGACAGCTGCATGGAAATATGGGCAACATGGTGATAATATTTGTGCTATGAATGAGGGGTGAAAACCTGGCCACAGGAACGAATGTCTGCCTTATTTCAGTAGAATATATTGTATTCTGGGGGTGAGATCTCTTGTCCTTATTTAGTTAAATTACATGGATGCACTACTACAGCTACTGTTGCTTTAGTTGAGGCATTATATAGTTTGTCACTGCCAGAATGTGGTCTTCAAACAGGATTGTTAGCATGGTTGCCCTGTGTCTGAACCGTCATGATCTAATCCTAAAATCTTGTCCTTTTGGACTGAGATACAATTGCACAGTAGAAGGATCACCATATCTGCCCAACCTTTACCCAGTTCATCAACAGGCTCAGCCACATGTCACCCTAACTTTCCATGTAGATATGTAGTCACATATTATCACAGATTGTTTGATCTAATCCTGATGTATTGCTATTGGAGATCTACGATATAAAAAAAAAATTCAGACATGCACATGTGTTTTAAATCAGTTTGGCTGGTTACTTTATACTGATAATGGTCACATTTTTTTCATGTCATTGTAAAGAATTGATACCCTTCTTACTTAAGAAATATACCCAAACTGAATCATCGATTATCATAACTGTTGCCAATTTATTTAATAGCTTGTCGATTATTATTGAATGTTTGCTGCTCCAATAACATTCTTTTTGCAGAAATAAAGCTCAGAAAGTCTGACTGACATGCGACATGCATCGCTTTGGAAATATGACTCATGAATGATGATATACAGTCTCTTGAGTTGTGTGATTCAACTTATACTAGTGGTCTCTCCATAGAATTGCAATATATATTGAAGCAAGAGCATATAGTCCCAGACCTTTCATTGTGCTTCCATGATATCTGTGAGGGACTCCAGGGTGGTGACAAATTCTCCCCTGTTCACTGTCAACCAAAAGAACAATAAATATGCAACCCTAGTGCTGACCAGATCACAACAAATATGTGTCACACAGGTATGTTTTCGTAAATTGTTAGAAAAATATGTAGGAGGGATCTAAGAGCAGCGTTAAGCATGTGCAAACAGAGTAGCTGGAGGTCGAGCTTCTTTCAGACAGAGTCAGATATTCAAAACGAATTCAAATGTGGTATCTTTGGCAACCATTAGAGTCGGACTCCGCAGGTATGTTGTCTGTGGTGTTTGTACATCTTGTTGCCTTTTGTTTTGGCTCAGAAAATTGCTTCTAAATAAGAGCACAGTGTTGATCGTGTTTGAACCAGCAGCCGAAAGTGTATCGAGGTGTCGGATCATTTCAGCAGCCATGCTGGCAGATGAATGTTTCAGCAGCTGTTGTGTGAATGTCTCCCCGCTCAGTTAACTAAAGTTGCACACTATAATTACTTTTCTCCTGGCTCTTTTTGTACTGATAAGTTTGAATGCCGTGTCTAAAATAAAATGTGTGATAGACAATCCCTTTCCTCTGTGCCCTGCAGGTCAATACTTTATCTTCACCTTCTGGGTGGTCACAAATTTTGTTTTTATTCCTGATTTTATCACTTTGTTTTGACTCCCTTACTTTCTCTGCCTACCCTTCTCATCCACAGGTTTTGGAGGTTGTGTTGACCTGATAGTGGACGGGGTATCGTTGCTGAATAAGATTGACCTCCCTCCCTCAGACCAGCCACTACATCATGACTACATAGAAAATGAAGTGCAGCTGGCTCAGAGCTTTGCCTACTTCTTTGCACCTGGAGCTGCTGCAGAGTAAGTGTAAATTCATACCTAAATCCACTGAATGGTAATGTAAACACACCAAACAAGTTCTCCCACAAATATTTGTCTTCTATGAGCTGTTATTCGTTTAGCTGAGGCTTTGAGTTTATATAAGGTGTGTCTAGTGCCTGGCTTTGTGGCTCAAGAGAGAAAATCACGCCATCTTCTTTATTAATAATTATCGAAGATAATCCATGCAGAAAGATGGCTGGCAGTAGTAAGTGGTGTCTGCGGACAGCAGTGCAGCTGTCATTTGCTGCTCATGCATGGGCGTCCATACACACAGTGTGTATGTGTGTGTGACTGGATAAGAAAGAGGGGGAAATTGAAGTAGATAGTGTGTGAGGCCTTGTGATCAGCCAAGCTACTTATAAATTTTAATGGGAGTGTTGTGTTACATCCTCTAGCTACTGTGTTCCTGATTCTGTCAGAAAAAGCTGCTGAACAAATTAACTTTTGGTGTGAATCTGGATAATTGAGTGGCTGTTATCTATGGAAGAGTTCATTTTGATGAGGACCCTGGATCAGGTGAGCTTTAATTATGGTTAAGAAGTTATGGGCGGTTTAAAATTTAGAGTGATACAGGACTAAAGAGATTAATTTGCATCAGGCTTTATTGAATAAAAAGGGGACTTTTGAGCCATGGCAGACGTATGCACTCTACTGAGTGCCATTCAGTTCATTGCTGGAAAACCTTCCTCATTATTCAATATTTCTGCTGTTGATCTCATTCCCCCCTCCTCCATTGGTTACAGCTTATTTAAGGGCTGTGGTTCCTGTGAGCCCATGTTCGATGTCCGGAACTAACACCAAAAGGCAACAGGCCTTCATCGTTGGCAGAGAGGGTGAGGGAATTTGTAGCCCTTTTCACACAGCGTCAGTGTGAGAGAGTCAGTAAGGACGACATGGTCCTTTTCAGTTCAGCATTCACAGTTATTTCTCTTGCCTCCTGGTTTAGTTTGGAATTTGTCAAAAAACGTAGATCAGTTATACGTGTGAAGAACAGTAGAGATGCATGGCTGTGTCTGCCAAGTGCAGACCTGCACAAACCACATGTATGATGAAATGTGCTTATTTATGGGAGAGCGAGACTGTGTGAGATACAGATGAGTAGGAACAGAGAAACTAGAAATGACATAATCCCACAAAATAGCATGCTTTCCATTTCCAGAGCGTTCTGGCACATTGTGTCTGCTTGAGGCCACATGTTTACTGGGAGACTTTTTTCTATTTCTATTTCCTTTTGTAACAAAAGGGTCCTAGTGTTTAAATGTTCGAGCAACAAGGGGTGTAGCTCTACTAATGCACATTTCTGTGTTTCTCTGTTAAATGTTGTCCCTCTTTCTGTATCTCAGGCTGTCCATATAGCTTTCCATTATGGTATAAAGCTGTCCTTCTTGACAGAGACAAACTGTCACAGGAGTAGCAATAGTTGCATTTTTCAAAGTAGCACACTGACTGCTCTGTTTTACAGTGTTTCAAGTATGTATGTTAATGTCTTCAGACCGGTTTAACTAGACTCTTCCATTGTCTCCTCCAGGACCAGGCTCATTTGTTTATACAGGACATGTCTTACACAATGGCTATTCAGAATGTTTGCATGAAAGAACACAAGAAAAACAAGAGCATTGTGTCACTATCTATCTATCTATTTCTTTCTGTCTTTCTATCTTTCTTTCTTTCTTTCTTTCTTTCTTCATTGCTTCATTGCTTCCTTCCTTCCTTCCTTCCTTCCTTCCTTCCATGTCCTGCAGGCGTTTTGTGCTAAATGATACCTTATTCAGTGAGCTGGTTGAAGCGTCCCGTGACTTACCTG
Source organism: Sparidentex hasta (assembly GCA_030272975.1). Classification (NCBI taxonomy): domain Eukaryota; kingdom Metazoa; phylum Chordata; class Actinopteri; order Spariformes; family Sparidae; genus Sparidentex; species Sparidentex hasta. Next base: position 8,425 of record JARJLU010003466.1, read on the forward strand.
GAAACAGATGGGCAGTAGGCGGCAATGCCCCGGTAATGGCTGGTCGCATGGCAACGGAGGGATGTGATGTGTTGCTAGGGGGAAGTTTCAGCCCTGATTTTAATGATGTACTCTCCCAGCACATTACAGGTATACACACACACATGCACACATGCAAACATACACTGGTGCTCTCATATTACTCTCTGGGACCTCTGCATTTTGATATTTTTACCTTGCACAGTCCTTTTTCTGCATCTCTGAATCACCCTCTGTCATTTTTTCATGGTCTCTTATATCCCCGCCTTGTCTGCTGTACCTCACCGACTACCTTTGTCAATCCAGTGGCAGGTAACGTAGTAGAAGAGCCAGACATTCATCTGATCCTGGAGTACCCATCTGGTGCTACCTGGGGACAGTATACCTCACGTAGAGCCAACAGGTACGTGTTAGTCAAGTAGATAAAAGATATTTGAGGGATCCTATATATTAAACTGTGTATGTGAGTGTATTTAAGCCAGGGACAGATTTTTCTACCATGCCATCATCGTTTACATAATTTGTAAATGATGATTTGTATTATTTGTGTACATTATGTATGTGAAGCTGACTGTGTTTGGCCCCGCTTGTGTCTATGCCCTGTAGATATATCGTCCACAGTGATGACCACAACCCCTACCTGGCCTCCATGGAGGACTTTGCTGAGAAACTGGAGGACTTCAAACCAGATCTGCTGGTGGTAGGTGGGCTGCAAATGATGGATAATTTCCCCTTCCAGTCGGGTAAGAGACAGTTGTTGACAAGCTTTTATTTGTTGCTTATTTTGAACATCATCATTCGTCTGAATTTCTTCTGTTCACTTTCCACCAATACCCCTCGTTATTCCAGGTGAGCGGGCTGCTCTCCTGTCTCGTCTGTCTGACCTCCTGTCCTCCTCGTCTCCACGTATTGGAGTCCATTTTGAGATGGCCAGTTTTGTAGAAGAGAGTATAATGGAGGACCTACTTGACTATGTCATCCCCTATGTAAGTACGACTGAACATTAAATAAATCAATGCATGAATTCATGCATGTTTGTTAGAGTTGTTGAAGACTTAAATGATGGTGAGCAAAATGTTTTAGTCAAGTGTACGATGCGGTCTGACAAGTGATACCAGCTAGTTTGAAAGAGGTTTTTTCAGTTATATTAGTTCAGTACATTTATAAACAAAACTGAGTGTGACTCAGCAAAAACTATATTTGTCTCCTGAATTTGCATGTGGATTTATTGGAGTGAGTAAAATGCCTTGCTCACAAGCATCTTGATGTATGAAAAGATGAACCCTTTTTTTTCTTTTTTTTTAGAAAGAGAGAAAACATCTAAACTCTTAAAACCACTGTGCATGTAGAAATGCATTTTGATCTGCAAACTAATGACTACTTTAAACACTAATTATTTTTCAGTAAATGTTATTCTTGCCTTTTTGTATTTATATTTATTTATAATTATAAAGTATATCTATGTAGCCACAGCCTAATATGCTGCTGTATGACTGGAAATCCTCCAATTGCATTGGTTTCCTTCATTGCAGTCCCCACAGCAAGTATAGTTTTTCCTCTTAGCTCTGTAAAATAACACAATTGGTCGATGCAGAAGTGCCCACCTGAGCATGCCATCTGCCTGGCACACAACTACTTCAAAGATGTTGATTACATTGAAAGATTATTTCACTCAGTGGGATATATGACTTTTGTTTGCTGCACAGTTAAGTCAGAGGCAGCTCCCGAGTTTAATCGTTCATCCTCATTGTGCTTCCCCAGGCGGACTCTTTGGGAATGAATGAACAGGAGCTTCCCAACCTGCTCAGTTTACTTAAAGGCTCCAACATCACAGTGCTGTCAGACCCAAATCCTCGTGTAGCTACTGTCCTCGACCAGATGAGGGAGGTCTATCGCATCCTGAATCAGCGCCACAAGGATGCCAGTGCAGAAAGCGACACAAACAGTGCTCGAGTTAAGCCGCTGACGCGGCTCCATGTCCACACGCTGGCCTTTCAGGCTATGATTGTGACGCATGGCTCCCAGTGGAAAAACACCATGTCGGCCACCGCCAAGGCCTCTCTCACAGCTAACCGCCATGTCTGCGGCTCCAATGACATTGACCCCAGCAAGGCGAGGCTCATCATGGACGACTCCTTCTCTGTCAGCCGGCGGGAGGGCAGCCAGCGCATCCCTCTGCAGGAGACCAGGCCCGTCAGCTGCTGGGACGAGGACAACTATGAGATCTGCGTAGCTCCAGTACTGGTGTGCACTGAGGTTTACCAGACTGCAGGTGGAGGGGACAACATCTCAGCTGCTGGCCTGGTGCTGCAGATCTAAAAGACACTGTATCCATCTGTGTGTAGAGCTAACTTGATGTTGGCAAACAATGTGGCTCTGGATACTTGATCTATGGCGTGATGCAAAGTAGCCACTGTTGGACTGTTTGTGAAATATATCAGGCTAGAGCCGTCAGCCTTGCATCTTATGGCCCAGGTGGACCATAAAGAAAACTTATTGTTATCATTTCAGATGACGTGTTACAGTGGTTATTGATCAGGTTAGACCAGCGGATTTTAAAAACATGGGCTAAGCTTTGATTTTTTGAGGTGAATGCTGTGAACCCAGTAACCCAAACATTAGTTTTCAGTCTGTCCTAACCAGATTTTCACCAGTTAATTGTCTGCAAGTGTGTGCATTAATTGTGTGTACATATAATAATATGTATATGCAAAGCTCTTTTGCATTCCAGTTCAATTTTTTGCCTTTTAATGGAGACACTGCCCTGCTTATTCTGTGACTCAGCCTTGACACTCTGTATAAATAATAGGAAGGGGGAATATGGGGACATTGTTGTTCCGCCTTAAGGCCGAATGCATAGGTATTAACAGAGCCGAATCGATGTTTATGGAAAAAAGGTAAAAGGCAGGAAGAGACACTCTGTTGAATGGGATGCTGTGTTATACATCATACCATCTTACATATTTGCAAACTCATGATAGCCCATCATCTGACTCTTGTCCTCTACTTCTCCAAGGCCTTACAAGACTTTGCCTCCAGTCAGAATGAGATAAAGAGGGATGTGGTTTGGATAAACTCATAGAGACCGGGTTGTTTTTTAAAGAGCTCTTTTACAAAGCTGCATTTTCTGCTGTAGGACACTTTCTCTTTATCATTTTACCTTTTGGCTCCACTATGCAACTAACTTCTACACAGAGTTGTGTAATTGCTGAAATAGCAGAATTTTCTGTTTCTTGGAAGCATATTTTTTAGGTGTTGTCACCTACTTAAAATCTACAGTTTGAACTAGTAAACAGCAGGGCTTCTTTGACCAACCTTAACCTGTCAGGTCACATCTGAACCCTTTTTTAAAGAGACGGCTCTATCTTGCCTCTTCCTCTTCTATCTCATTCTAGTAGTAGAAAAGTAGTGAGGTGATCACCGCCTCCTGTTCTTCCTAATATATGTGAAAAATGTGGTGTGGGTGTGGTTGATTATGTTTTAAGACTGTCATTCCTCTGTATATCAGTTGCAGTGCAATAATGCAAAAACAAATGTTAGAGACCACTGTTGGTAGCTGGATATGATGTCAAAGATCTTTCTACCTCTGTGTTCTTTTTGTTTCCCTGTCTTGTTTTTTCTCTTCAGACTTTTCTATAATCTGTCATGTTTCTTCCTCCCCTTCCTCTTCCTCTGTCTATTTATGGCTCTTAAAGGACCAAATGAGCCGCGTCGACTGCCGCTAATAAACCTGCTGCAGATGAGAAGTTGCTGGCAGCTGCATTCTCACATGATTAAAGGGGAACACTTAAATCGCTGCCTCTGGATGTGTGTTTAGAAAAAAGGGGGTTGCAACATTCATTTATTATCTTGCAGCTAGGGTATTACTCACCATGAACTCCCTTAATCTGTGGCTGAAAATGTAATCTCTTCATTGTACTTGTAGGGTTAGAATGCAAATTTATTTCACTTTTCACACCCACTTGTATGTCAAAGCCACCACTTTCTGACTTCCCTTTCCTAGAAAACTGGCCTCTATGTTGCCGTCAATTCCTATTTCACTATTTTGCAGGATTGGAATCACTTTAATTTGTGACTGTGCAGGAAATGATGCCATCTCCGCTGTTTTTTTTTTTTTCCTCCTTGCATGTAAAACTCAAACATTCCACCACAAACCCAGCTCTATTACATGCAAGTGGATTATTTTGTTTCTTGCTTACATGATCTAACATTATTATTAGCTAAGTAAAGCTGCTGTTTTAGCTCCTTTTCACTGAGGGAACACATTTATTCATGTTACAATGCAACAAGTGTGAGTATAAGTGAAAAAAAGGAAAAGAGAATCCCTTTAAATATTTTCTCTGTGTACCAAGACTGTACTGATTTGTTGCTGTTGTTTGATTATGCTGAAGGTAAATGAGCCTTATTCTGTTTGTGTTTAGGAAAAAGGGAATGTTTAATACAGACATTTTCTATTTCTGTAGGCCCCTGTTTTATTTCCTGATGTCCTCTTCTTAAACCGTAACGGGTCATTGTTTTTACTGTGAAATGAGACTGTTTGAAGCAGAACTTCAGCATGCATTCATGTTCAGATAGAGAACTGCTTGTGTTTGCTGTCATATGCTTAACGAAGCTCCAGATAAGTCATATCATCCCTGTTTTAAAGTTTCATGCATGTATAAATATTCACTGCAGAATCACCTCAGATAAATTGCAATGCTGATAAATCCAGTCATTGCTTGGTTTTATTTTCTCATACTCTGGGTCATTTATTGATGAGGTCCGTACTAGTCATGGAGTCTGAAATGAACTGATTGAATCATCATGGCTTCCTCACACACAGCATCATAATTCACCATGATGAAGATTGTTTCCTTCCTCCCCACTCCCAAAACTCAGAACATTTCATGTAATGTCACCTCATATAGGAAGTGCTCCTGATCTTTTATCATGTCAACTGCTTTCCTAATTTATTCATTGGCTGCACACAATGTCACTTGAAGGACCAGATCACTTCCTGCCTCTGATACCGATATCACCACTGGGCCAAGATGTAATCAGTGAGCAAGCAATATATATATATAATATATATAAGATGTTAAGAGGGAGCTTCCAATTAATTTGGTATTCTTAAAACACATGTGCTGTGTCAGACTTAAAAACAAGGATACAGTCTTAGCACAATATATAAAAGCATGGCAGCACTGCTATATGTTATATGATGGCGCTCCTGCACTTTTCCCAATCTGCTAAACAAATCCGACCAAATACAATTAAAGTCAAAAGACAACTCTGGAATTTATCGATGCATATTTATTAATTATATCAGATTTACAAGTTCACCTTAAGAACATGCAGACATCAGCACAAACACCAGACACTATTTACATATCAGGGTCGATAGTCATCTGGCAGATGAAGTCCTTGTAATAGATGACGTTTGTCTCAGGGTCAGCGAGTGCTGTCAGCATCTCATCCATCTCCTCCTGAGTGAAGGGCTCACCTGGTTTAAGGACAAACAACAACAGGCCTGAAGATTACATATATTCTTCTGTGGAAGGACCAGAAACATTAGACACACAAAAACGACTTAAGTCTTACAAGCTTCCAACCTTCCTGTGTCATGTACTTTGTCAGCTCCTCTGGCTCCAGGTATCCTTTCTTGTCTTTATCCAGAACCTAGAAACAAGCCCTCGTGCTTTAACAAACATATGTCACTAACACTGATATTAGGATCACTGTGTTGACTGTGTGATGTTCTCAGAGGCTCAGACTCCTGCTTAATTTAGATACTGTGCTGTGAGCAGCTTCAAAGGGAATTTGAGGGGATCTGCTGTTACCCGATAAAACTGTAAGACTCTTAAGTAGCAGCTAATAACCTACGAGGATACAAGGAAATTGCAGCTGGTCTTACCTCAAAAGCCTGAAGCAGAACATCCTCAGGGATGGGAGGAAACCTAACACACAAAGGTAAACACAGTGATACAAGAGTGTTCCTCTGATACTGTAAACATGATGACATACCACATACTAAACAACATGATAAGAGTGTCAATGGGATCCTAAAGTGTTCCCTGGTTCTAAGTGAAGCAGAGGTGGACATCACTAGTCTGTGTTAAGGAGCATACACTTTAGAGACCATTTCCCAGCTCAGAGACGCAGAGGTGAAAAAAGAACTGCCATGTAATATTTAAAGATGCCTGACATTTGGTATTTTTCATGTCGTGAAAATAAAATCCACTGAAAGATTTATGATCAAAACCTGTGATCAGTGGAGGCCTTTCAGACATCACTCATTTTTTTTCTGTGAAATACTGCAGTGACTACCTCATTACATTAACGAAATGTAAAATAATTCAATTTATTGATCCATCAGTAACATGGAGTAGACAGACAAGCTATATTATTGGCTTGAACACAAGCACCTACTTGCATCATGTCATGGCCTTCTGCTCATCCTCAAAGCTGGAGGCCATCTCAGGTTAGGTACATTTTTGATGCATCTTTGAGCTTGAGATTAATTTTGAGAGTGTCAGGAAAAAAACTTCCTCCAGAAAGTGTTTATGAGCATGTTTTAGGCCATTTCGAGTTGGTTGGGACATATTTGTATTTAGACTTTTTTTGATCTTGGGTTAGGTTCATTTAAGAGATAGGCTTGCAAAGTGAATGCGATGAATTAGAGACTCATTTTGAGAAAGTGTCAGGACAAAAAAAATTCTCCAGAAAGTGTTTAGGAGCATGTTTCAGGCCATTTCGAGTTAATTGGGACACATTTGTAACTACAATTTTTTGGATCTTGGTTTAGGTTCATTTTAGAGGAAGGCTTCCAAAGTGAATGGGATGCATCAGAGATTAATTTTGAAAAAGTGTTAAGATCAAACTATTTCCTTGAGAAAGTGTTTAGGAGCATATTTCAGGCTATTTTGAGTTGAGTGGGATACATTTGTATGTACACATTTCGGGATCTTGGGTTAGGGTTAGGGGGTTAGTTTTTATTTTTCATTCAGCTATATATACAAAACAACATGCGCGGTGACCTTCTTACTTGTGCTCCAGCAGCACTTTAGTCATAGCTGGGAGGAACTTGTCCAAATGGATATATCCTGTGTGGTCCTCTTCCACCTGGTTGAACACGACAAAGATACTGGGTTTTGCTTCTTGAACAAATTCTTTTTTAACTCCTCTCTGAATAATAAATATTTCAAGCATGCAGTTAATTCTTTATTTACATTGCAGCAAATTAACACTTAATGCAATTCTGAAGAAAATGAGAATGCGTATCAAATGGTGGTGACATTACAATTACATTACTATTGATATGTTACAAGAAGGCATAGCAGACAAGCGAGCCTCAAGAGCCCTGGATGATTAGTGTGATTGTTAGTCCATCCAAATGATAAACAAAGACTTCTCTGACCTTAGCTATAAAGGCATGCAGGTCTTCCTGATTGGGGAAGCAACCTAGGGAGTAGATGATGGTGCTGATCTCCCTAGAAAAATAAACTTCATGTTAGACCACACCATTTAAATGCATGCAAATACTGTGTTTCGTGGTGATGATCTCCTGATGATCGATGTATTACACATTTTGTTTGCCCAGTTTCATCAGAGACCACTGTGTCAGGGCTTTTTGGTACACTAGACCAGACTAAGACTGGATGGGAGATTTCCTCATAAACTAACTGTATTTACCGCATATAATTAATTTATATATATATTACTCTGGCAACACACAAGTGTCATTGATAGTGTAAGATTACAAAGCACATGGTGAAGATACAGTGGAGAATATTCATAAACTAAACATTTAAATTCACAGGAGCTGGTGTAAATATGTAGGTTAATTTGCATTTTGGAGGTGGAGCCTGCAAACAAAGGTCCAATACTTAATATGTTCTGATCAATAACTAGAACATGCACTCCACTTTCACATTTACTGTGTATGAAGTTCTGAGATGTGGCCCAAACAGTGTTAGAATAAGGTGTTATTGTACATTTGTTTTCAGATTACAGTAGTCACCTGGTCTAAGAGCAGTCTCACTCACCGGACGTCCACAGTGTTGTTCGATTCATAGTCAAACGCTTCAAACGCTGCTTTAATCCTCTTGTGGACATCTGACACCATCCCCTCTAACAGACAGGACAGACGAGAACCACGAGCAGAGCCAAGAAACTATTTTACTGAAGCAATTACTCCGACATAAAATATTTCAGGCAAATTACTTTCAACAACCGACAATTATTCAGAATGAAAAAATATCACGGGGCTTTGAATTAAACACAAATTTGCGGAAGTTTATCGATAACATTGGGACTCGAAAATAATTAATAACTAGGTTATAATTAGCTAAGGTAGCGTTAAGTGACACGAACCTGATTTTGGTTTATCCTCCGCCATGCTTGTCCTGTTGTAATTCTGTTGCCTAGCAACCGACTGTTTCGTGTCTAAGAAGGAGCGCCAGTCAGTTTAAGCTAAGCTAGCAAAAAAAGAGAAAAAAGCGACATGATGGCAGCCATTGGCAGGAAGAGTAGAGGTTTACTATAACAGACATTTTGACATAGGACAACACAGGAATTACTAGTCACGTAAATTGGGCTTTGTACCTAAACAGAGAGCCGAACTCACGAGTTAAGCCCCTTCCGGTTCGGCCTGTGGGACCATATATATA